>NMRA01000550.1:254999-286327 GCA_002633005.1 Phoronis australis
TTAGATGTCATAAATCAATAAGAAATAGGCTACAGTCTAGTTCAATAGAAGATATACCAACATCAATGCAGCAAGAGCGCTCAACAAAGGAACAGCGTTATCAGAAAATCTCAAATAACTCGAAAAGTAGACGTCCTAGCGAAAAATGGAAAACATCTTCTGAAAGCCCGTCCAAAATTCTATCTATACTGATGGTATCGCCTAATTCCGTAAATTTTTCGAAAAAAATGAAATTTTGAGTTTTTTTAAAGAAATTCAAAGTCAAATAACTCGAAAACGGTAATTCTGAAAAAAAATTGTTACAGGCCATTTGAAAGAATATACTTCAAAGAATCTACATGCAAAAAATCACGTCTTTTTCTCTTCCCGTTTAAAATTGCACTCCAGACGACTGAAAATGGGTCAACATGCGACAGATCCGCCATCTTGAAAGCAACTTCCGGTTTTTTGGCTTTGAATAATAGCATGTTACAAGAAACAAATACCTGTAAAAATTCGAAGGAATTGGTCTTATAATACGCCCTCTTGAGGAGAAAACGTTTTTAGGCCAAAATCGAGGTGCACATGCGCGATCGCCGATATTTCCGCCATCTTTAACCGGAAGTAAACAATTTCAGGTATACTTATAGCAAACTTCCAGCCCATTTACTGTGCCGATTCTTAGCCTTTTACGTAAAAAATTGTAGCCTCCAGAAGCATTTGAACCCTTAAATGGAAACAAAATGGCCGCCAAGGCCGCCATCTTGGATCCGATTTTGACGAAAAACAATAGGCTTCCAGTACTTCCGGAAGTACGTGTTATGTGTAAATTTCGTGATGATCGGACGAAAATTGCGACCAGTATCGTGCGAACAAACAAAAAAAAAAAAAAAAACTTAGTGGAAGAGCAACATACTTGGCGAAATTTATTTCTCCAAGTAATTAACTGATTAAACTATATTTTTAACTTGTGCCTATTCGATAGTATTTTCACAGTGTATGGTACTTCCTCATTAATTAAGCACACAATACAACTGACAAAAGAAGTTCTATTTCGTCAAATTTCTCCTTAAAAATTGTTTGCAATGTCTAGATGTCATGAAACAGCATTCGGTAAATTGAGCCACCAATGTTTCTATCAAGGTTATCAGTTTTTGAATGAAAATGGCAATTTTGACAATATTATTTTGCTGCAAAATAGGCAATAGCCGGATAAAACGTGCCCGAAGTTTAAGAACCAGTTTGATGCCCGTTATTCAGAGGAGAAAACTCAGGGTTCTCAAAATTTGGGCACGTTATATCCGGCCATTACTGCAAATTGAGTAGAGAACTACCATAGCAGAATCAACTAAGAACATTTACATTATTGAGCACCTTTGATGTTTATTTGTGTTCCATCTGTGGGGAGTTACACATGCGCGCATACAGGGGGAGATCGGGGTTGGCAATGTGGGCAAAAAAGTCCGCCTCAGAGAAACAAAAACTCCGAAAAAAAGAAGATAACGAGACAGAAGTCCACTAAAAAGTAAGAAACTAACAAAATTCGATGAATGCACAATTCATAGCTCTGAACGTACCCCATGAATCTTAATAAAAGGTTCACATTTTCAAAAATTCGAGCTTCCATTGTTTACGGCTGGGTGTGTGTATGCTACACTAACCTAGTGTGTGAAGTTCGGTGAAGTTAACTCTAAGGTTGGTCAGTTTGAGTAGATCTTGCACTTCTGGACTGTAGGGGTCTCTGACTTCGATACTTGGAGGTAACACCCGGAAGATTACCTAGAAATGGTCAGTGAGGGTATATTTGGAGCAGTACACAGGACAATGGTTGAGAGCCGATATATACGTATACTTCCACATGTCACACGTTTTTGCGTCATAGGCAAGGATGTCAAGAATACGAGTAGTACTTCAAATACAAATTTTGCAGTCAATCTTTTACATTGCAATTGTTGATCATTTCAATATAATTGTAGTATCAAAGTCATAACTGAGTATATGTTCATCAAATAATATCTGACGTTGTCCACTCCCATGTCCACTAAGTGCCTTACCTCACCGCCACTAGATGGCGCCACAGCAGAGTATTTCTCCTCGCAGATGACATCCTTTATGTTACGCACTGGGCCCAGCGGGATGCCTGGAAAACTGCGTCGGCAATTTTGGGCAAAGTAGCGATAAATCTTCCAGGTGTCGCCAAAGTCATACGACCTTTCCACGAACATGGCTTTGGGTCTGAATGTTTTGAAGGTCATCACAAGATGAGTGAAGTGGAATTCCGCCTCCAGGTTCAACTGTATCGACACGTTGTGCACACCATTCTCCGCCTGCCACCATGTTTTGGAACGTGTCTCGCCAAACCTGCGCACTATATTCTCAACAGGGTGCCGGTTTCGTATCGACACATCATCACATATAAAGCATTTTTTCTTATCGTGTAAGTCACTGATGACACAGTACTGTTGAGGCTTCTTCAAGCCGCAGGTAGAGGTCGCCCGAAGGCGATTCTTGCGGCCTATAAGTAGGTCACCAGTCTCAGGGTAACAACTGCTCCCAACACACTCATCCGAGCCTGGTCCTTCCTGTGAGGTTATAGCTGAAACGTCAACAAAGAATGGTATTCAATGAACACGCAAACATAATCAACTACCCGCAACCACTTATGGAGTCAGCGACGTTTTAGACAAAACTCTATATAGCAGGCCTGCCCATGAAACTGTCAGCTACCACTGTTAACATGTATCAGTGTATTAGTGCTCAACACTCGTCCAACGATGGGTGAAATAATCGCTGAGCCAAATCAATGACAATTATATTTTTACCACGTCGTGGAAATGTAAAATCTTTCCCCAAATATAGAGAAAAAACAATACAGAGGTTGGTATATATAGATCGAATGTCAATAAATTCTAGAACTCGAAACTAGAGGGTACATTGCTCATAAATATTGATTTGCTCAACACTACACCTGAAGGCCATAGATCGTGTAATCCCAACAATTTTCCAACTAATTTTCCAATTTCCAAGAGTGATAAGGTTTCTGCTGAAATTATGACATACTGTGTTATCGAAACCATAAACCAAACATACATGGCAGCCCAAGTCCCGGGTGACATCTACAGGACATCAATTATCAATCAGAATTGAAATAAGGTTTAGTAAACTTTATCACGAGTGTGTAAAGAATGGAAAGCAAATATTTTAAACCACATCAGACAAGGTATAACTGATCCATTGTTTGCAAAAACTATCCTGTATTTGCCCAACTGAAAAGAACAAATGAAACTCAGATGTTTTAAGAATTTTAACCCAGTCAGTGTGACTGAGTCAACTGACACTTTTTTGTTCAATTAGACATGAAAAATTGGATTTCTTGAGCACAGAGACTTCTCACAGCCTAACCAGGTGTAAAGTATAATTACCACGTTAGTCGTGTCCACACAGATACTGGCCCTAGAGCAAAATTTGCACACATAAAGCTGTATACCCCCCTGTAAACAGTCTAAAATTGAATTATGCATTTACTCTATTTGCAACCAGTCTAATATTACTGAGATAGAATCATAATTTTCAAATTCACGGTTTTGCGGTTGGCCAACTGTAACAGAACTCTGCAGTGTTTTCTTGACTCATTGACGGTTTCGATGTTCTTGTTGGTGACGGAAATAGAATACTAATATCACGGTAAAAATTATAAGATATTATAAAAGGCTCAATTCGATTTCTGTTTTTAGTCAGCTAAACACGACGAAATACAGCTTTAAGAAACCTGTCTGGGCCAACAGCACCAAGTATGGAGTACAAAATCCAAAAAATTGGCCGACAATCAAGCACTAAGTCTGCTTTGGCAATGAATCGAGGAGACTGCCCATTGGTGCAGGAGGCATGGTTTTTAACAAGGAGACTGAACTTGATATTAACTGAAGGCTTGCAACAGATGGATAATTATTTTACAGCTCAGCCATTAGAATAGACTAATGAACAAGAATGTTATAAATCTGGCATAGAACACAGCCAGAGCCAGACATTACACTGAGCCTTTATAGGCAATCAGGATGAACTGTCTGTTATAAACCACTCAACACAAGGAGGGTGAACAGATGTGTTGCTTAAACAAATATGACAGACTTTTTAAATAATCAACTGCAAACTGTCAGCTTGGGTCAACATTTTGACAGGGCATTGAGACTGACCACAGGGAAGGAAATGACAAGGATTTCTGTCACTGACTCAATGGGATGGGAACTTGAAATTCACTAGGTGGCGCCAGTGTAGCACGGGCTCTTCCAATAGAACTGCATGCAATCAAGTAGTCACATGGTATCCTCATGACGCCCAGCATGAAGTCACACAACAGCCACTTAAGGATAAATAAAGGGAGGGGAGTTGTGCTAACAGACTTGTGCCCAGTTGCATGAAACAGTCCCAAATAAGGACTCAACTAAGTTCCCTAAATCTACTGCGTATTTGAAGGTTTGTGAAAACACTGATTGTCCTTTCCTATGCAGTTTGAGTCTCGTTACTAAGTCCATTTTGTCTTTGATACAAATCAAGGGTGAATTCTACATTGATTTCTCGATATTATTGAAAATAACACCAATAATTTAAGGACTAAGTCCCTAATTATTTTGATTGAATTAAGGGCTCAGTTTTTAGCTACATAATTAGAAACCGTCATTTAGTTAAAGAGGAGAGCACAATAAAGATAAAACGATAGAAAAACCATTACATCTGTGACTAAAGAACAACACAAATACACAAAAGATTTAGGGAACTTGGTTGAGTCCCTATTTGGAACTGTTTCACGCAACCAACCACTGGTGAGCAACAAGGGAACAGTGGTACAGTGAACATTAACAGCTGAACACTGCCAAGTGAACTGACTCGCATAATTGGGTGTGTGTGCCTTGGATTACAGGCACAAGAACAGCTGAAATCAACAACAGATGGTCGGAACAAGTGGTAGTGCCTTTTCTTTTTTTACATCGAAGCAAAAATGATGTCAAACCGAGTTCAAGTAAAGCGGCCATGACACCATGAGTGTTCCAACTGTGTACAATTTTGGACAGGGAAACTTGGCTGAAATACAGATACAGATGTATTCGTGGCCAAGTTTGCAAAGTCAATCCTCGTCGGAAAAAGAAAAGAAGCGAAAGACGTCTCTAATACACGGCGACACTTGTTTCACCTGTGCCAAGGTCAAAAGTCATAACAGGTAAACTGAAGCCAGGACACCAAGTTGCACACCCATTCATAACTCACTCAGTTCAGGGTCAAAACACTAAATTATCCTTAGCAGACACTTATATTAGACGAAGCATATAGTACCCCTAGTCACTGTCATTAATACATCAATCTCATAGATAAGACCAGTCCTTTCATAAAAGGCAATGAGGTCTGTACATGAGGTCTATACCCGCTGCCCAGATTAGACAGATAGCAGAAGGCTTGTTGCCTTGTTCTAATCATCATAATATTTCATCATTAGTCAAGACAAGAGACCAACAATTTGTCAGCAAATTGGACATTGAAAAGTTCATTGGTCAATAATTCCAATGTCGGTGGAAATCTGTGGCCATGTGTGCTGGGTCTGGTAATCTCAAAGAGAGGTCAAGATAGCACCTGTCTGCCCCGCCTACGCAGTGTAAACAGAGAACAGAGTGCAGAGGCCAGGCAGAGGAGTGCAGGCTGGGACAAATACCAAAGACACATGATCAGGGCAGGGAAAGAGAAGGGACCAGGAAATGCCAAGTACTCTGGAATGTTGTCAACTCTCTCTTGGTCATGTTTAGCAACCAACACACAACACACTAGAACTGCACTGGTTATAAGAAACACAGTGCCATCTGTTATGCATTAACAGAATGACGTGGTCATGTCATAAACCAGCCAAGTGGAACAGGTCACACAATTTATACTACTGTCCCCTTTTAAGACAACTTTTACTTAATGATTACATAACGAAAGTTAAAACCAACAATTACAGATAGTTGATAAAATAAGTGACCACCAAGCACACTTTAGTTGAGCCAACAAAGCACAAGAGATAAGTGTCGTGTTATGTAATCGAATATCTGAACAAACTTGGCATTGTCAGAGTTCACTGACTCAGTGTTTTATTTTGGATGACACTCACCCTTCAGTTCGTGTAAATTAGCAATTGTTACTTTATTCATAAATCACTTACAGATGTTTTACATAAAAGTAAAGTTTTATCACTAAGTGCAGATGGTATTTTACATACAATGCAAGCTTTATTCCAAGGTAAACAAGGTGTACCTCACCAAGCATCCACCATTAACAAAGTTTTTGAACTAAATTGTCCCATCTAACATGTGATAGTCATTAACTATCACCAATCTAAAAGACTCATTTCAATGCATTGAATTTAAAGCCTAATTGCGGCAATGAGAATCAACATGCCCACTGTTAATAGTATGCAGCCCTCTGAAACTATGGTGTTTTTGTTTAATTGGCCACTTCTAAGCTGTGTTCTAAATTAAGACCGTGAATCACAGCACAATACACCCAGTGTAAGTAGCAGTTCAGGGCTTCTCCTATTCTGAGACTGATAAAATTACTGGACCACTGACAATAAACACTTATAGAGCCCAGTGTTGTTTTTAGCCTAGAACTGTCTTACTAAAATATGTATGATAACAAAATACAAATAGGGTCACCCACTTAGAGCACAATGTTTGGTTAACTTGTCTTGCCAAACAAATGTGACCAGAAGACATGAACACAGACAGTTTCTCATTGCACTTGTGGTACTGTTTACTGTTATATCTGATTTGTTTCATATGGTCAGATTGAGCAAGGGGTCGGATTGTGTGTGTGTGTGGGGAGAGGGGGGGTCAAAACAAAGAGGTGCCAGCCAATAAGGAATTTGTCAATATTATATCTGATGCTTGCTTAATTTACAGCCAAGAGGCATTTTTGTCATGTCAAAGAATTAAGTGGACAATCACTAGGGTATTCTCCATTACACAAAAATCAAACTCAAGACATTTATGAACTGTCCATGTTCATTCTATGGAGGATTTCTATCTAAAGCTGATGAATCAACATTGAACTGGTGTTAAATGTACAAAATGTGCTTTAATTAACAAATGACTAATTTCTCATATTGTTTCTTCACTCGGCACAACTGCCAAATTCCATGAGGCAAAATTCAAATTGCGATGATGAGTTAAACATAGGCTATATGGCAAACACTAAATGAATAAAGTATTGCTCAATGACACCAGATACCAGTATGTATATACCAACGGTACTTTCCACTGCAGCTGAACAGCTAAAACTAAAGGAAATGGCCTGCTGTGCATCACCGTGGCAACAGTCTGCTATCTTGGGATGCTTTCTTGTGACAGTTTAACTCAAAACAACTGAAATAAATCCTCAATTCACAATCCAGATTTTTCCGAATGTTTAGGAAAACAAGTTGCAGTAACCAGAAAATGAACTATAAGATCAAGGGTCTATTTTTCTAAGCCCTCAAAACAGTCTGTGGTCAACCCAAAGGGTGATCTGCGTATTGGTTTCACATCTCGGTCCATGTTTTGTCTCCAAATCGGCCCACAGCTGTATAAGCACACAAAGCATGTCCACCAACACACTGTCATGAACATCCAATAACAAACCATGGCAGAGATGACACACCTGTGCCGAACAAGCAGTCACAGGCCAAGAGGGAGCACTCTCAATCATGTAGCAGATGAAAGAAAGGGGGGGGTATTTGTGCTGCGTCACACTTGTCACCTTCTCACAGTGTCAACACTGTCATTTATGAATTGTGAGCTAACGCACCCAATAAATCTACTTAAGTTAAAGGGGCAATTTGCCACTGTTTCAGTGTTGAATGTTCCTGAAGCCCTTCAGTGGTTACCAACATTACCAAGCTCATCTAATCTTGACTTGCTGTCTAATAAGCCTGTAACAGGCTACAACAATAAAAATTCTCAAGTCTACGGTTGGCAAATTCCCAAGTCAACGGTAGGCAAACCCCAATAAACTTTGAACTATTTTCTTGAATTACTGATGGCTTTTAATAGAAATAGAATCCTATCACAGAACGGAATGTTACGAAACCAATTTAGGAGAGTAAAAAGCCTAATTCGATTTAAATCTTGTAGCCAGTTACAAGACAAAACATATCTTTCATCTGCCCTTTTTGCAACCCCTCCAGAGAAAATCAAGACTTAAAAGCAGAGAGTAAAAGGTTAACTCAACTCAAATTTCAGAGATGCTGAATGGAGTTATTCAAGTTTCAAGAGAATACATCACAGGCATCGTGGTTTCACCAGTAGCTGGTATATGTCCTTTGTCCGTTTATTGGATATATAACCAAATAATAAAGAAAATAAATGAGAATCCATCGCCATGACAGGTAGGTGAGCTATGGTCCTTTGATGGGAGGAAGGTGATAGCATTCAAGGCCAGAGTACCATTAGGGTGGTATATTTGATTATAATGTTGTGAGTAAGGGCCAATATTGACCTAACCACCCAAAGTTGTGTAATGTGCCATTGAGAGCTCCTGGGCATAAATACACAGGGGGATAATGCATGACTTCAGGGTTATTGAGAACGAACTGCACAGCCTCAGGTAATGGCACAAGAGGCCAGCACAATATATCCTCCACTGTAGAGTGCACTGGGCTGGAATTGACAGCCTTATAGTGCAGAGGGGCTTAAGTGGCACAATATTTGTAAAGTAAAAGGGAAAAATCATATTTGTATAAATTGTTATCCTTAATAGGAATATGATCTGCATGTTTTCCACAATGTATATCAGTGCTCATTGCAGTTCCGTAGAGCCCAATTACAGTAAAAATTCTTCAGTTTGGGACAAAAACAACACTCGAATTTCATTTGTCCGCCATATTGAATTGTCTCATTTGTCAGTCCTAAATTGGTGAGATTTTGCCATAGGCCAAGTACATCACTTTGGAATGTTGCACGCATAATTAATTAGTGACAGGATAACAGCAATTGGCTCTTACAACTGTGACAAGATGAGTGCAACAACACAGAATATTAAGAAATGAAATGAAATGAGCAGCGCTCACAGATACGCAAACCGACTTTCACATGAGGCTATGTCAAAGAAGATTTCAAATAAATCTTCCCCCTGAGCGTTGCTTATACCCTGTGTTGGAGTGCCCTCCCCACCCCCCAGTTGTCACAGTCAAGACAGTGATCCTCAGGCAATCTTACCATGACACCATGACACATGACCTCTTGGCGCAAAAATAGATGCACAAACTTAACATCTCTATACAGCCCTGAGCACTCACACCGCAGCTCAATACTCACTCCCCTACACTATGATAACCCCTAGAGCAATACTCAGTCCCCTACATTATGGCCCCCTGCCCAATACTCACTACCCTACACTATGATAACCCCTAGAGCAATACTCAGTCCCCTACCTTATGGCCCCCTGCCCAATACTCATTCCCCTACACTATAACGCCTAGAGCAATTCTCAGTCCCTTACCTCATGCCCCCCCCACTCAATACTCACTCCTTGCTATTGTCAACTGATCTTACTACAATTGGGTATAAAAACATGCACTGTAAATATTATCTCACTCTTCTAAACACATCTTATGGCTTAGTTCACAAAATCACATAGTTCTGACAGTATGCAGCCCAACCTATTATACCATTACCTGACACCAATAACCTGAGAACACCATTACACTAGATGGTACATTAGTTTAGGAAAATACAACAGAAATCCCCCATAGTGAACTGTTTAGTCACCTCTCCAGAAACTAGGCAGGTGATGGCAGACAGTCATATAGGCAATGGTGATGGTACACTAATATTAAAACAATTTCAAAAAATTCACAAAATCAATCTTAGCCATTTCCATAACACGAATTGTGTGAATATTTTTGACAGCTAAGGTCTCTATAGCTTATATAGAAATCTTGCACATGTGGTCTGTGAGTAGGGGTGCACTGACTGACCTCAAGGTTGTGAGGTCTCAAGATGTGACCATTCCCACAGGCATGAGTGCCTCTACTGTTTTTCAAACTGTCATTATCAGTAGTCTTTGTCATAGAATCTTAGAACCACGCAAAGGAGAGTGAATTTCCATCAATTCACACAAAAATAGGTTGCTCAGAGGAAGAGTCAAACAAAATGTTCCTGTGTAACACAATGCTTTTAACAAAGAATCTAACAGGCACACTCTAATATCGGTTTCCACATACACTGGTGTTATCAAACTAGTCCCCAGGTGATCCCTGACTAAGCCTCATTTTTCAGAATGTATGCCTTGTATTTTGTCACAGATAATTTACAGTGAATGAAAGTCCAGGATGTCAGCTAGCTGTGAACCAATAAAAGACCATTCAGTTGCTCACACTTAACACAGGCAAGCTACATCAGGTTACACTTGACCAGTTCACAAAAGGTTGTGAAGGGTTTAACTAACCTGTAATCACTTGTAAGTTGTATAGAACTACTACTCCTATACAATCACAAAAGTAGCTCTGATTATGTTGAGAGATATACAACATTCACTGACAACTAGGCACATATAAACCTGATGATGTCAAGAGTCAGACTTAGAGAACATAAATTTTGGAAATGCAGAAAGTTTATTCTGGTGGCAACAGAGTAAATGTTCTAAGCCTGCACACTAGTTTTAGGATATTCTCAACAACTTGGTATCTGACACAGTGAATGCTTGAAAATATACTTTGGAAAAAATGTAGTAATAACCCAAAGGTACATCGGAATCATATTTTGAACACAATTCCTTACACAGCTGTTGGCAACAATTTCAACAGATCTGTTAAAGCAATGTATTGGGCACAGCACCAGTACATTCAATGTATTTATGGGGCCATTTGAAAGTTCAAGAGTTCTCTGATTAATGACTTAGACCTTTGGTGCTGACCTGCTACTGCACAGTGCCAATGAGCCAGAGGATTGAAAGACATCATGCAGGCTTACCTCCTAAAGAATTATTGACCTCAATTAAGGTTACGCAAATCTGTCCCATTTCCTTTGCTAAGCTGGGACGATCACAAGAATACCTGAAGACTACTTCAGTTTAAAATTTAAAGCTTTCGGTTTTGCTTTTTCATATGTGCCTGGTAAACTAGCAAAACCAAAACTGTCATATATGGCATCTAAAAATCATTAATACATTGTAAGTTGACGAACATCACCACCCCCCCAATTCTTTGACACCCCACCCCAGCAGTGCTGTTCTCTAAACGCCTGGTCCACTTCAACCATCCCACACTTGAAAGAACCCTTTTGTTTTCCAATAAATAACCATCTATGCTAATCCCCCCCCACACATGCCTGTCCACCATGACAGCCCAGTTGGTAAACGCTTGAGTAAACACCACATATTGTGTTTACAAAAACCAAGACTTAGAATGATTTTTAACAAGCTCCTGCATACTGATGAGCTGTCAAAAGACGGACTTGGTGGTTTGACCCTCTTGTCTCAAAAGGGCTCATAAAATGGATTAACTGTGTAGTTGCTTCAGCTCACAGCATCCTCTTGCGATGCCACTGCAATATTTCACACCATTTGCTGTTCAGCTTTTCTGCATTTCCCACAGACTAACATATCAAGATTTCTAAGCGAGATGATAATGTATTTGTGAACCAAATTCACGGTATGGTAAAAAGTCCTCAGTTTGGGACACAATATGGCCGACAGGTGGACTTTCATTTTGTAACATTTCTCAATAAAAAAATTTTCCCGAAATTTACTTTGCTTGTAGTATGGTTTGCAACAATGTGGTGAGCCTATGAAAAATAGAAATAATTAGAAATTATTTTTGTCCCAAAATGAAAAATTTTTACAGCTGATGCTTTGTACCTTCTGACTGTGACCCGGATTGTGGTAAAATTATTCTATTTGGGTTTAAAAAATGTTTTCAGAAGAACCCACGCAAGTGACTATGCAAACTAAGCTAAGCTGAAGCAGACTAAGGGCACGCAACAGTACAAGGCCAGTACAAGATGACTATAGTCATGGTGGCCTGGCAGAGCCTGTGTGTTGCTAGGATGGTAAAAGATATTCACAATTCCTGTTTTCTATCACAAGACTGGATCCTTTTGGGAATCAGTGTTTCTATTGCACACCGACCTACTGGGAGTACATACAGTTCGAAAGACAAAGGACATGTGGCATTTACTTAACCCCTCAAGAAGCCAGAGTACAAAATCTCTAATTTGGAATTATAACCAGACATCTGGCTTTGAATTGCCAGAGGAAGGAAGTTCTCACTGTAAGCACCTATACTTGAGACTGGGGCAACACTCAGGGGTTTGTGTCCTGTTGTAATGGGAAGGAAGTGTAAGAACAATGCAGCCTGGTTCTCTGGTAAATGAGTCATGCAGCAAGAGATCGGGGAGACCAGCAAGACTAGGATACCGGTTCAAGTTGGATCAAGTGTGTTCGCACAAACAGTCCGAGTCAGTCAACAGTCATAGATTCTGGTTCAACACTTGTAGTTAATAAGAGTAGACTTGAAGCATAAAATTTGAAGGTAATAAAGCAGACTTATGTTGCCTGAAGGTCAGAAAATGAAAGCAACAAACACTGTTTTATAATAGTATTTCAAGGTGCATTCTGGGAACACCAATAAAAACGACAATTTTTGGGCCATTCGCTACTGAAGTCCTGCAAAACCAAGACAATAGGGAGCCACATAGTGAGAATATGATTCCCAGATCATGTGTCGCACACCTTTGATAATGTGACTAGCCAGGACCCATCCTTGAATGACAATTATCTCAGCCATCATTTTCAAGTGGGCGCAATAGTAAAAAGGTCAGATGTTCCTAACCACTTGACATGCCATACTCTATGATAGTGGCAGCACATGGGCTCAACACTAGCCATGGCTGAACAAGATGAGAGAGAGGCTGAGACAATATGAATGAATGTTCTACAGTTGGGTGGTCTGACATTCAGCAGCTATTCCACATGCACTGATGGGAACCTTGAAAGTTGGCAAACACTGATAGAAGGGGGATGCAAATAATTAATATGGTCCACTTGTCAATCAACCCTGTGTACACAGCTCAAGGAACAAGATCTTGAAAAACAGTACAAACAACATAAGATGAAGTCGCAACTAGACAGAACATGCTCAGAAAATTGAGAACTTTTGTACCAATAGACACCAGAGACATGTGACTTGTGTCAGGCTTCAACTGTTCAACAATAGCAGAGACCTCCTGCTGTTTAATTAATTAGTCAACACAAGACCTGGGAGAATGAAAAGAATGTGCAGTTCAGTGCATGTCGTTAACCTGCTGGAGTCACCCGACCAAATATCAAAGACACACGTCCATCGAAGCAGACACAGGACATGACAGGGACATAACTCCCAGGGAATGAAAAGGTCCAATAGGTCTGCCAGGGGAGGCAATTGTTTTTTGCCACAAAACACAAAATGATCAAAAGCAAGGTTTTGATAAAATCAGGCGTGGAACCAGAAAGAGGCTGCAAGGAGCCCCCACACATAGTAGACTATCAAGCAACCCCAAGTTTATACCAGTTGCTGGAGCCCCATGTCGGTTGAAACTCAGCATATACCGTAATCGTTCGGGTTAACGCCCTGGGCGGTTAAATTGGCGAATCCAAAAAATCGGGGAGGGCGGTTAACCGAGCAGTGGGCGGTTAAATCGAAAATCCACCTAAAGTCGGGGATGGGCGGTTAACTGAGCATGGGCGTTAACCCGAACGATTGCGGTACAACTATCTAAAGTCCCATCCATACACAGCCTACTCTAGAACAACTTACCCAACTACAACTTAATATCCCAGTTTTATGTGGTGTGTACACACACACGCGCACGCGCACGCACACGCGTACACACACGCACACGCACACACACACACACATCCGATAATTAGCGGAAGGCGGAAGTTGTTGCTCTGTGCATGACAATGAACACCTAATGCAAAAGGAAAACTGTCTGTATGTAATCGCAACTAATAACTACTTCCGCCCTACTCCACTTTTGCAGCTACACAGCCATTACAAGAGGCGCAAGTTACCCTAGACCAAGTTACCCCACGTCGATAAGGTGGAGTAAGTTGTCGCAAGTGGGGTAAGTTGCATCGAGACAACACTCAAACCTAGCTACAACTCGTTCCAGGAGTAACTTGTTCTAGGGTAAGTCTGCATGCGTAATATGACCCTTAATTAATAAAGAGAACACTTTACAATCTGCAGATAGAATTCTCCTAGGTGTGAGGCACTGATAACAGAAAATGAGTTGAGTACACGTGTGCAGAACCATTTCCTCTGAGAGAGGGGTATTTCCTGCACTAAGATAGGGGTATGTGTGTCCCACCAACTGTTTGAAGTCAAAACAAGCAAAACATAGGCTTGATACAACAGCTTCGAAAGTAAAACAGCCTTGGACATATGTTTGATTACACACATGGGCTGAATCATCAGTAGCCAGCCCCAACACCATGGCACTGGATGGTGGTCCAATCTCACAAAGCCTATTTGTTTGCCACCTTAGAGCTTTGCTTCATCAGAGCTGGTCAGTTTCCCCTCTTGTGTAGGTGGCCATTGTGTGGCAAGGAAAACCAGACATAACAGAGTGCCAATGAGTAAAATATAACAAAAACACAGCCCCAGGCAGAGCCAGGATTTTATTGAGGAAAAGAGAAGCATGGCCAATTATGAAGGTGAACTAAGTAAGGTATAAACATGGCAATAACACAATAATACTGTAAGTGGCGCAGCACTGACAAAAGTGCAGGGGGGCTATAGCCTCCTAAGCCCCCTATGGTGCATCGCCCATGAATACTGACATGGACATACAGAGGAAGATGAGATCGTGTTCACATCTGTTTGAAAAGTTTCATAATTCAAACTTGAAGAGACAGGTTCAAATTAAAAACAATTCTGTGAACTATATAGTTAGTTGAAGCAGAAAAACTGATTTTGATGCATTAACTTTTCAGTGAAACTGATAATACAGTCAAATTGCTAAAAAATCACAGAAGATCTGGACCCTGTTCCAGAAAACTGACTTAAGTTCATTTTTGACTTAAGTCTAATATTTGTCTCTACTGCCGAACTTTGAAACTTCCACGTCCGGTAAGATAGTCAAAATTAAGACAAAATGCGAGTAAAAAACTTAAGTCAAACTTAAGATTTCTTTCTTGAAACAGACTTGAGACAAATTTAAGTTTTATTTTAAAATTTACTGAAACTTAAAATTTGTCTTAGCTAACTTGCATAGTTTTCTTGGAACAGGCTCTTGAGGTTTTAAAACCCAGTCATGTAATCTATATTCTATTGAGCTCATAAGACCCTGGGTTGTTAGCAAGCTAATGCTAATTTGCATATAGATGCATTTGATCAATTCTTTAAGAAAACAAGACTTACCTTGAACTAAAACTGTGGTAATGAATAGTGGTAACAACATTATGATTCCTTAACAAGTATTAACAGCCAGGTGAAACAGGTGAATAGATAGAGTCCAGGTGAAGCTACTCCAGGGCACAGCTATTCTGCTCCTGACATTGACTGCTACTGTGCACCTGGAAAAGACAAGAAATCTACTTCAGGCACATTTACCAATTACAGACAGCACAAAATATTCCCTTGCAGTGTTTGCCCTAGACTTCCAGTGGGCCTACCGTTCAAAAGTTTTGGGGGTGAGTTCAATGACGTGGTGTTAGTGAAAACAGTCCAGAAATCACAAAATAAGCACAGAATGATGCACTATACAGTACAAGACAGAAGCAATCGGACAAAATACGATTTCCCACCTTCCTATTACTTTCCTGTTCATTCTCCTTCATTCTCAGTCATCAGGGGAGACTACTCTGATGTTAAATTCAGCTTCCGTACAGTCGTCATGATGAGAATTCTGGTCATTTTGTCTTAAATATTTTTGGCTTGTACGGTTTTTCGGAAAAATGAAGCGACTGATGGTATCTTATACCAATGGAAAATATGGAAAGATAAAATCTAATAAATAAAACTGATGATTTTATTTCTTACCACATATCAACAATGCATCCAAGACAACACATGTAACTCCACGTACATCTCCTTTAGCTTAGTTGAGCCAAATGACACAAAAACACAGCCTCCAGTAAACATTGCACCACACTGCACTAAACTATGACTGCTATCGTAATCGCTCACAATCACGCCCAGAAAATCAACTTGTCCATAAGAGAACACAGGCATACAAAACTCAATTTTAAGGTAAAGAACTCCCAAATTTACCAGCAATATCTTCAAAAAGGTAACATTCCCCTCTAAAAAGACTTCAACCAGTGAATAATACATTGGATAGTTTCTGCTGGTTGGAATGTTCATCTTCAGTACACTCTACCCAGGCTCTTAGGGTTAACAAGCAGGTGATAGAGCCCTAAAACCATGTATAGGAAACAATCAAGTTTGACTGAGTGATGGGAATGGATATCAAATGTCAATGTGACTTGACAAGAGCTATTCACCCGATGACATAACCAGTTTAGCCTCCAGTTAACAGCATTCATTCACACCCATTCATAAAATCAACAGGACTAGGTAAGCCATAAAGTTCACCATTAACAGGGAGCTATAGCCCTGGTTGAATATTTCTGCCTCCAATTCCAACAAGGTCAAGGTCAGAAATGACCAACTTTGGTCAGAAAAATTAACAGCACCCGAGTCTCTCATGCCTTAAATTTTGGGGCCAAGTATCGGATATGAAAAATACTTTTAAATCACACAAAATTCCTGCCCAAAAATTCCCTTCACTGAGTCCCTCGAGTTTGTGACGAGCAGGGAAGGGGGAGCTTCCCTTCACCTGAAAAAAATCCTCTCTTAGAAGGCACAGGCACCTTTCCTCTCAACTCAGCAAGGGCCTTAAAGTCCAAGATTGGGTGTAAAATCAATGACTGTACTCCACTTCACCCGCAGAGGAATATCCACTTCCCACAATACCTCAGCATCCTCTACAATTCTACAGTATTTACCAACACTGCAATGCGTCCTGGGACATTTGGTTTACAGTTGTTCACCATGCCATATCAATCAACATTCTGTATTTTAATTAAGACTAGTTCATAATTTGTCATCCAAGTAGAGGACAAGTTAATTTGACTACTACAGAGTGAGAGGCAACGCAGACATGAAAAAATTGAAAAACCAAGTGAAGTATGTTAAATCATTCCCCACTCATAGGACTTGGCTCAGAAGTGTTTCAGCGACCCTACTGTTCTTGAAAACTAGGTCAGTAACTCAATGCGTTATTCTACCTTCACAAAAGAATGGAGTTGGTTCTGGGAAACGGAAATTGTAGAAAAAGGCAACATAATTTGTCAAATTAAACTGGTTTTCACAGTGCCACAGTACATATTTAAATCTATCTGTGGCCAATAGTAATTCTGATACCTTCAAGCACCGGAATTTTTTGATTTCTAACACAGTCATCAGCATATAGAAAAAATAAAAATAGAAATACCATACTGGCAATTATTTTTGTGAAAATAAAATGAAAGGGACTAACACAGCAGAGGTAGTACGCCTATCAAAGAAGTATTCACAGCTGTCTGGGAGGGCTGACACTTCACTGATTAGGGAGACATTTGTTTACCATATTTCAGTCTAATTTGTCGAATGTCAATGGAATGTTCAAAAAGTGCACCACCAAGAAATCTTGTCAACAAAGCTTGACTCTACTCTACCACAGAGCTACCAGGGGCGGATCCAGGATTTTGAGTTGGGGGGGGCAGGGCAGAGTATTAGCCAGGATTTTGCCCATCAGGAATTCGCACCCCCGAACTGCCAAATGGAATCTGAGAGAATTTTAGGGGGGGCCATGGCCCCGTTGGCCCCCCTCTAAATCAGCCACTGACTACAATTGTCTGTGTGGACAATCCCACTCTCATCTGATAATTAAATGTTTTACAAAAAAGTATGAGGCATTTCAGTTCAATTTCTGGTGAGATCATTTCATTCACGTAGGGCCTAACAGGTAACATTGACAAGCAGATTGGATTAACTCCTACCGCCAGGTCCTTCATGCTTTAGTTTAGCCCTAAGTCTACCACAAAAGACAAAAATATCTCCGGGGGAAGTAGGCTAGGGCCTAAGCCTGCCTATAGATGTGATTCGGGCATTGCCTAAAACGGTCGTGGAACATCCGTCTCTGTCTTTTGTACACACGTCTCCATACGAGCGTTCAAATCTATCATACGCCTTGCTTTGAGCAGTTGGGTGAGTAGACATTCGACATTCGAAGTCAAAGACCAAATCCGCCTGAGCCGCCTGAGCGATCACGGCAGGGTCCCAACTCGAAATGCATGATTTTAACACACTATCTTTTGCTAATCGACCAATTCAAATATGACTTGATGTAACAAATAAAAATACATACAAACAAAAGCTTACGTTACAACTTCTAGGAGTTTTCTACAGGAGACAGATGACAGTGACGATCACACAACTTTACCACTCCGCTGTCGACTTCTGTCTGACCACAAGCAACAGATGTTTAGTAGTCGGAGTAAACAAAAGGTGGCGGGCAGCACGCTACGATGTGATTCAGAACTGAGAACAGTTCCTAAATAAGAACTGCCGTGCGGCCAGAACAACTACTAAGCTTTTCCACGAGTCGCAGATGCCAGAAGCCGATTTCAAGGAGCGTCCAGACTGTTTCTGCTTGATATTTACCGAAATCCAATAGATTTTCCCACTGAGTAGTGCTCATTTTTGTTGACGAAACTAAGGCATCTTTTTATAGAGTGTACCACGTGGGTTTAAAGGGGGGGCCAAGGGGGGGGGCATGGCATCCTAAAATTATCCCAGATTCCATTTGGCAGTNTTCAGTATTTATTTGAAGTTGTTTTGAGTAAATTGAGTCCAGAAATTTGGCCTCAGTTCTTGCACTCCGGATGTGCCGTTCTGATACCGGCTGTTTCAGGGCACATCAGTCGTTGTCAGTGTTGATCAGTCTTGAATTCTTGGCGCGAATCCGGGTACCATTCAAACAAAAATCCACCTCGTAATGTCGTATTTTAACCTGAATTTCTGTAATCTAGAGTGAAAGGGACGAGATTCGGATTATCGGCTCTAGTTGCCGCCGTAGGGCCTACTGGGCAGTCGTCGGTGACAGCCGGACTTTAGCGGGGAAAATGGCTAAAATCTCAATTTTTCCCTTTTGACGTAGCAAAGTAAAAAGGCATGGTTTTGTTGAATTGTTTCATCTGTGAGAAACCTCAGAGAAAGTACTTTCTGTCAGTTATGCCTTTTTCCAGGTGCCTTGAGACAGCGTGCAAGCACGGGCCTTCATTGACCCAGACCAGAGGTAACTGACGTCAAAACCCGCCACTCGAACTGAGGTCAGGAAAGTGGCGCCTCTTCTGGGAATTCCACTTGGAAATATCGCATTTTGAATCTATTGCCTATGATCTATGATTACACCATCATTGAGCAATGGTGAAACACAGTAAATGTTCAAGAATTTTCAAGCTTTTACATATGTTTGCTGTTCAGAATATTTAGATATGTGATTTCCTCACTGAAATGATGATTAAAAATAGAAACACACATGTATTTATTTAGTGTTTTCGGCGATTCGTCAATGAAGAATCAAATGATAAATTTGCAAGTCTATTCAACAAAATAGAAGTCATTACCTAGAATATCATTCTATGGCAGTGCCTGACCCTCAAAGCATATGCTCAGTTATATGAAATAGTCAATGAGAATGAACAGTCTGATGTTTATTTAGGTTTTTATATTTTTAGAAAAATCACAAAAATATGTTCTGATGTGTAGGTTTTGGACCCTAGTGATTTTGCCACAAGACCACAGGGGGTTTTGGTGATTTTTTTCGTACATTTGGTTATGCACTGAATCATTTTTTCTTGTTTCTACATGGTTACCGTTGCAACTGTTTTAATAGACCGCCCTATCACTTGCAAGATGTGCAGGTCATTGTTTTTTATTTCTTCTGTGAAATGAGGTGTAGTTTATTCTAGTTTTGATCACTGATTGCGTGAAACGTTGTGAGGGGCTTACTATTGCCAGGTTAGTTTCTATTTTACGATGTATAGTTTAGTCTTATACTGAGGTACATGTTGGTTTAACCGTAACGCTGGTTTGCTCTGAGTTATTGTAGCACAACCTACCGTAAAATGGCGCCATTCAAGATCATTTTCTGCAATACCACGCACGTAAACTCACACGTCAAGAAATTGTGGAAAACACGTCAATTCGTTACGTGGAGCAAAATGTGCTGCGTTTGAAAGTATTAGAGTCCCTTTTAATTGCTTTTGAGAAGCCTGTTTTGAATGAGCAGCAAACAGGGTCGCGCCGCACGTTACACTTGTTTGCGTGGTTTTCCTGTTACCCCCTTCATTAGTCATTCTTTGCAGTATTTCACACCTGCCGTGTCTCACTGTGTGTGTCGTCAGCTTATACTCTGTGGTGGCATTACTGCGTCATCTTATCTTCACTTGAGAATGAAATAAGTATGTTTCGAAATATCGTGTGTCTTTTAATTATGTCGCTAGGTCAGTTACTGTATCTATCTTCAGTTGAGAGTAGAGTTTTGTTCCGAAAGTATGAACGCAACGGAATAAAGACTGTGAACAATGAAAAGTGTCGTGCATTTAACAAAAATGTGAGAGTGTGCAGCAAATATCTTGGAAATTTCCCAATCAATTTTTTAATGGAGGTTTATCAGTTTGTGATTATTTTTTAAAAAATACGGAATTACAGAGGGTTCATGAGGTTTAACTCTTCGAGAGAGACCCCACAAAAACTGCCTCAGGGAAATCAAAACGGCACTAATAGTAAACCCTTTGTCCACTGATATCGTAGATCCGCCCCTCCACCTGTATCACATAGCAAACGAATAATTAAAGAAACTCTTTTCCGTTGTTTGAACATTTGATCTATTCACATGAATTTCCCAACCGAATGATAACAAAAACTCATTTCACAGCTTCCAAGCACGAGCACGTGACTGTACTAGCATTTTTCGGCCTTATTCAAAAGTTTGACTTGAGTCGGGCAAAGCATGTACGGCACAATATTGTGGCATAATGTTTGCCTGACTAGAGCAAAATACAAAAATTTGCATTTCATGACATTATTTTCCTTAAAAACAATATTGAATTCAAACAAGATTTGGAAAATCTTGTTATGGGATTTGTGTAACTGTTTTTGTCACGAGACCAGCAGGGATAGCGAATCAGAAACCCTTTCCTGTGACATATCACAGCCCTGTTTACAGTGTCTACCAATGAAATCTCATTTATGTTATATATTGACTTCAACGCTAAAGAACATCACGAAATTGTTGCAAAATTAGACAGTACCGAACCATAATAGTAAGCTTGTGACTAAACGCGTGATAAGTGAATGCTATACCATAAAAAACTCTCGTCACTTCGACAGCTTCCAAGACAGAGAGTCGAGAGCTATTGACTTTGAAGATTTTTTCGAAAACAAAAGGAAAAGAAAAAACATTCTCGCAAGAAAATCGAAGTATTTCTTGTGAAAAGCTCTGAGTAAAGGCTTAAGTGTTGTCTGAGATGAATTCGTGTAACTCTGTTCAACTTTGCTCATTTCATGCTAACTCATCACCGATTATAGAAAATTCTAGACACATATTTGTAACTATGATGAAAAAACTGAATTTTTAAGTTTAATTTCGATGAAAAAATAACACGTCTGCGCAAGTTACGGCTATCAACATGACAATACTATGCATGGTGATGCGACTACATCATTTTTTCATGATTGTCCAATCGTCCAGTATTGCGACACTCAAAATTGGTTGAAAACACGACAATGATTTCTCTTTACAACTGTGATGCATAATATCACAAAGCTCTGGTTTATTTGTCGATCCACCAACGAACTACTGGTCAATTAGATACATACGAAAGAAAAATATCAAATGAAGATTTGAGCACCGCTTGCTATCAATTTCAGGCGATAGCTCAATTCATTTTGATCGCAAAGAATTCAAATCAATTGCTAAATCTTGGCGAGGAAAGTTTTGAAAACCGTTAGTAATGTTATGTTTTCACGACGTGACTTCATGCGACTCTTTTGGACTCTTAGCTCCTAACGACGGCAAGATTGATATTTTAATATCAGTCATTTCCTCCATGCCTTAAAAGGCATGGAGGAAATGACATTTTCTCGAGAGAAAGTCAAAAGTCTATGAGATGATTCCAAACTCGGAACAGGCTTAAGACTACCAGGGCCCGGTCTCTAATCTTTGTACTCGAAACGAACTCGAAACTATTTTTGGCAATTTCTCTGCTCCTTTTGTGCGAACTTAAGATAATTGGTTATCAGACTGTGCTCGAATACATTATAGTTTATGCATAGGAGTTTCTAGTTCAAGTTTGCCCTTGAAGACCCTTATATTCGTGCTACAAACTCGAGTAAAAACTCGAAATTTCGAGTTCAAACTCGAACTTATTGCTTTAATATTGGGTTTACAAACTGAGAACTAAGGGCAATAAATTATCTACGTAAGTTGTTGCGTACTCGAGCATAGAATAATAGACACTTATCTTGAGTTCGCCCAAAAGTAGAGTAGAAAATGCCAAACCTAGTTTCGAGTTCCATTTCGAGTAAAAAGATTGGAGACCGGGCCCAGGAATTTCCGCTAACGGCCCCCAAAGTTTTAGGGTTTTTCCAGAATAAACAATGCCCCTGAGTGCCAAAGAATGGGCTTTGAGAAACAGCAACTGGTGGTTGCTGCAGATATCAAGGAGTCTCTGGTTAAGAAGTCAAGAGAATAATAGATGAGATTTCGAGGACATGAAAAATAGAATCAGTGAATAATATGTAATTCAAGGCAATTCTTCGTCCGGGTTGGACCAAATCTGTATATTCAGAATGGCCCTTAAATCGGATTGGCCGAAAATCAGTACGTGCTTAATATTAATGTAAATTACAATGCTTTTCCGGTAGGTAGGGGTCTAGGACCATGGTTCAGGCCACCTCAAACGAAGAAAAAAGTGCAAGTCGGGCTTGACCCCAATTTTGTTGATTAGATTGGAAGTGATTGCTTCGAATGGTATTCAATAGTCCCTTGAAGTTGTTTAGAGTGAATTGGATTCAGCGATTTGGCCTCAGCTCTTGTGAGACCAGTTTCAGATTATTAAATACTTGTTGAATCTTGAATTCTTGACTCGAATCCAGGTACCATTCAGACAAAAAAATCCTCGTTGGTAATGTCATATTGTAACATGCTTTTCTGTAATCAAGAGAGAAAGGACATTCGGATTATCGGTTAAAGTCTCTTTTCTTCCAGTGAGTAGTCGTGAATTTGTGATTTTAAAATTGCCTAAAATCTGGTTGACAAAACCCTGCTTGGTAATGTCACAGTTGAACCTGCATTTCTGTAATCTAGAATGAAAGGGCAATCGGGTTATCGGTTATGATTTAATTTCTTGCAGTGAGCAGTCGTGAATTTTGAGATTTTAGGTGAAAAAATGGCTAACATCGCCCATTTTTGTCCACAGTTAGCAAAGTAAAAAGACATGGTTTTGTTGAATTTCCTCATCTTTAGGAAACTCCTTAGAAAGTACTTTCTGTCAGCTATGTCTTTCTTCCAGGAGCCTTGAGAAAGCGTGCAAACAAGGGCTTTTATTGACCCAGACCAGTGGTAACGTCAAAATTCGCCAATCGAACAGTTGTCCGGAAAGTGGCGCCTCATCTGGGAATTCTATATGAAAATATCGGATTTCGAAGTTATTGCCTGTGACCTAAGATTGCACCATTGAGCAATGATTAAGTACGTAACTCTTCAAGAATTTCCAGGCTTTTATATGTGATTGCTCTAAAGAATATTTTAGACATTCATTGTGATTTTCTTTTTGAAGTGATGATTTACAATGGAAACATAATTATATATATTTATTTAGTGTTTTGGGCGCTTCGTCAATGATGAATCAAATGATAATTTGCAAGTCTGGCTACTGAACAAACATACAAGTCATTACCTAGAATATAATTTTCTCCCAGTGCCCGACCCTCAAAACATGTTCAATTATATGAAATAGTCCGTGAGAATGAAGTTTCTGATACTTATTTATGTTTTTATATTTTTAGAAAATTCACAAAAAGATGTTCTGATGTGTAGGATTTGAAACCTCATTGTATCCGGATATGGCTGGGACTCTGGTATAGTGGTTGTGCCACAAGACCATGGGAGTGATGGTGATTTTGTTCTTGTTTGTACGTAGTTACCGTTGCAATTGTTTCGAAGGACCACGCAGTCACTTGCAAGATTTGCGGATCATTGTTTTTTATTTCTTTTGTGAACTGAGGTGTAGTTTATTTTAGTTTTGATCACTGATTGCGCGAAACGTTGTGAGGGGCTAACTATTCCCAGGTTAGTTTCTATTTTACGATGTATAGTTTAGTCTTATACTGAGGTACATGTTGGTTTAACCGTAACGCTGGTTTGCTCTGAGTTATTGTAGCACAACTTACCGTAGAATAGGGTAATTATATTTTCTAATTGCATTAGTCAGAGTGATTTTTGTGAAAGACTTAGGTTGTGTACTTTTAATGGATTGACCCATGCGTAATGTTGGTAGTCTTTCAATGTGGATTTGATGATAATTTTGCAGAAGTTAGCTAACCTCACGGTATAGTGTTTTATTGTTACAGAATAGTACTCACTAGGATCAGAGAAAGTCGTTGAGTCACATTCAGTCCAGTTGAATAGTATGTGATTTAGTTTGTTGTAATTGAAACTGTAATTTTGTGCACATTGTGAATGGATGAAGTGTACTATGACGCTTTAAGTTACGAGGTGAATTTCTATACAGTTGTATATTGAAATGGCATTCAGTATGATTAGTTTGTCATTTGTCGTGGTTATGTATGGTTTGTTTAGGACTGATAATAAGTTTTATGATTTCGTTTTATAGGTGCAATGAACAACAATAAACCACGAAACAGTCTGCACTTCGTTTATTTGACAACGAGCCCCGCTACGCCAGGAATGCATTGAGGGAACACTTTCCGACCAGTGTAACACAGCTTTGTTGGTTCACGAATATGTCTTGCGGGCCGTAGAAGGCGCAAAGTTATAGTGCGTAATACGGGTAGTCGTCCGCATTAGCTCAGTGAAATTCCTTGTCAGTAGAATTTCTTGGATGGATTTGATTGGAAGGATGTATAGAAATTTGATTGGACGGATGTATGGAATGATTTGATTGGGTGGAAATGTGTTTTTCTTTTATCGTATTTCACTAATTTGTTATATAAGATAACAAACGTATGATATATGTTTCTTTCCCTCTCTCTCTCTCTTTCTGGGTTGTTAAATTCTAAAAAGCTCCTCACGAAAGCTGGAGGAGTGAGCAAAAAATAAGTTGGGAAATTCACATTCAATTTTTAAGGGAGGTTGACCTGTTTATGATTCCTTTTCCAGTGAGGCGGAGTTACAGGGGGTTCATGAGGTTTAACTTTCCGAGGGAGACCCCTTAAAATGGCACAGGGACATCAAAACGGCACTAATGATAAACCCTTTTGGCCGCTGATATCGTAGATCCGCTCCTGCACCTGTATCACATAGGACACGAATAATTAAAGAAACTCTTTTCCGTTGTTTGAACATTTGATCTATTCACATGAATTTCCCAACCGAATAATAACAAAAACTCATTTCACAGCTTCCAACCACGAGCACGTGACTGTACTAGCATTTTTCGGTCATATTCAAAAGTTTGACTTGAGCCAGGAACAGCATGTAAGGCACAATATTGTGGCATAATTTTTGTCTGACTATCACAAAATTCAACATTTTTTGTTGAAATTATTTTACTTAAAAGTAATGTCGAATTGAAAGATTTGGAAAATCTTATGATTGCATTTGTGTTGCAATTTACGCCACTAGACTGACAGGGATAGAGAATCAGAACCACTTCCCTGTCACCTATCACAGCCCTGTTCAAGAACTTACTTTAAACACTTGATGGAACTGTGCTATCTTCAGTTGGTCTCCTACTGTCCTTAATGGTTTCGTCCCTAAACCAAGACCATCTCATTGCCAATATTAGATACAGACTTCAACGCCACAAACACCACGCCTTGAACACCACGAAATCGTTGCAAAATTGGATGGTACCGAAGCAAAATACTAAGCTTGCGACTAAACGCGTCAGTGATAAGCTGTCGTCACTATACTACGGCTTTCAATCCAGGAAAGTCCAGGTCCAATGATTTAGCAGATTTTTGCGAAAGAAATGAAAATGCAAACACGTTCTCGCTGGAAAATTGAAGTATTTCTTTTGAAAAGCTCTGAACAAATTTTAACGTTTTGTCTGAGGTAAGTTAGCGTTATTCTGTTCAACTTTGCACATTTCATGCTTAATTATCACCGATTATAGAAAATTCTAGACACTTATTTGTAACTTTGATGAATAAACAGAGTTTGTAAGATTAATTTCGAAAGAAGAACACGTCTGCGCAAATTACGGCATTCTCCATGACAATAGTTTGCATGGTAATGTGACTACCGTATATCATTTTTGTGTTTCAAAAATGTTTCATGGCTTAAAACTTATAATTGTCTAAAGTAATTGAGGAAATTGACCCTTACTTACCATAGTAGTCAGCTATAGTAACATCATAATAGAAAATGGTTAATAGCTCTGAGCAAGTAAACAAGTATCGAGAAGATACAATATTTTAATGATTGTCCAACCGTCCAGTATTGCGCCACTCAAAAATAGTTGGACACGACAATGTTGTCTGCTTGCAACTTTTATGCACACTCCCTCAAACACCCGGTTTATATTTCGATCCCTCAAAACAATACTGATGGATTTGAAATACGAAAGAAAAATGTCAAATGAAGATTTGATCACCGCTTGCTATCAGTCTCCGGTGATAGCTCTATTCGTTTTGATCGGGAAGATTTCAAACCACTTCGTACACCTTGGCGAAGAAAGTTTTGAAAACAGTTTGTTATGGTTAAAACAATTGATTCTCATGCATAGAGGAAATGTAACTTTCGCGAAAAATACTCAGTCAATGAGGTGATTCCAAACTCGGAACAGGCTTAAGACTATCAGGAATTCCCGTAAACGGCCCCCAAAGTTTTAGGGTTTTCCTGAATGAAAGTGTCACTCAATGCTAAAGAAAGAGTTTTGAGAAAAAAGGGCACACCAACTTACGGTTACTGGAGATTTCTAGGAGTCTCTGGTTAAGACGTCATGAGAATAATAGATGAGATTCAGTTTCCAGAACAAGAAAAATGGTATCAGTACTGTATTATATGAATTCAAGGCAATACTTCGTCTGGGTTGCACCATAGATTAAAGTACATCAAATGTGCACTTTCAGAATGACCCTTAAATCGAATATTACGCACCAAACGCGACCAACAATCTTGGCCGAGAATCAGTATTCACTAGCGGAGCCTAGTGTAACGGTTACGGTGCTTCTTCCGGGAAATAGGGGACCAACCACGGTTCAGCCCCCCCCCCCCAATGAAGAAAATGGGGAGGGTCGGGTTTGACGGCAGTTTTCACGGTGATTGCAACGAATGATGTTCAGTACTTCCTTGAAGTTGTGAATTGAGTTCAGAAATTTGGCCTCACTGGTCTTCTGCCGCCAGTTTCAAAACACAAGTACTTGTTGAGTCTCGAATTTTTGGCGCGAATCCAGGTAGGCCTACCATTCAGAGAAGTGGAAATATTCAAAACTCTGGTTGTTAATGTCTTATTTTACTAACGTCAATTTCTGTAATCTAAAGCGAAAGAGCGGGTAATGGTCTCCTTTTTTTCACCGGGCAATCGTGAATTTATGATTCTAGGTGAAAATGGCTTAGTTCATGTGACATTACTCACAGTAAAAGAAATAAATGGATAAGCAATTTAAAATATCACAAAATTTACAAATCACGGGCACAATTTACACAATTGTACCAGGATTCACGGACCATAACATAGAAAAGAAATGAGGAATAGTAAAATAATTTACAAAATATTTTAAAAAGTATGAAAGTATGGTGTAATATATAAAACACCACTACACGAGTGGTCTTGACAAATTTATCTGCACAGAGCACATTTGCATCTGTCCCCATCCCGCCAAGCTTTTACTGGCTTTCTGCGAATCTCCATACCCCATATCGTGCTACTGTTGTACTCGCTAGTGCAAAATATAACCCTGCTATAACGTGGCCACAAAGGCTTTTTGAAATCCTGTCCGTCTCGATGTGAAGCTGTTTTTGCCTCCATGGAGCACCAAGAAAGGAGTGACCCCCCGGGCAGATGTTTAATTTCAAAAGACTGTCGTTCAGATGAAAATATAAAACTACGCCATCTGTCGACTACGCTAAACACTAAGCGGTAAATAAAAGCCGTGTGTTCCTCGTGAGCTGTCTGGTTTGTGTCGATCCTGAGTCGAGGGTACACAAGTCGAGTTCTTAGGTAAGTAAACCTGTAGGGGTATCAGCCAATGTACCGTATGTTCTGGAATCTTGTTTGTGTTATGTTTTGTAAGTCATTCTTACTGAGAGCCTTCTTCTGGTTAGATGATGTAACAGGTCCGACTTCCGTTTCGACCAGGTTTTCTGTGTCGCCGATTATTCAGTTATTTCCAGCCATATTACGCGTTTCAGTAAAGCAGTATCAGTGATAAAGCAGTGGATTTGTAATGATTAATTAATTTTGTTAGGTTTTGTTTATTACTACAGTTTTCGGCTTTGGCTGCTTCGCTATATACAGTTCTTTACATAATCCATTCATTGACATGACATGATCCAATAACGACGAATAACGTTGTCGTTAGGGAGGGACTTAGGCTCACCAGCCGCTAGGAACCAATATTTCTACCTTCAAGTGACCTGCCTTTCATAGGCAACTCGATGCCTGGTTGTTGTGCATTATACAAATTATTCATGGCGGAATTGCTTGTTCTTAGTCAATTAGAGACCTATTCTTAATTGCCAAACTTGGCGAAAGGTATCACTTAATGTTACCAAACTCATAACAGCATGCGTGCACCCAGCCTAAAATATAAGGGGGCTCGAATTTTTCGGTATGCGGACATTTTACTGAAAAAAAAATCAACGTGGACTAAAAAAAAAGACGGGGCCACTAGGTCTACGGATTGTGGGCTTAGTGGACTTTTGTCTCCTTTACTCGGGTATACACTGTACCCTTTTTAGCCACCCGGAATAATTTTGTTCTTAATTGCCCGCTTCAGCTGGAACATGATTGTTTCTGTTGGAGTCTGAACATTTTTACGGCGGCGATGGTCCAGGGAGCGAAAAGTTGCCGGGGAAGGGGGGAGCTGTATGAAGTGAAGAATAAAAAGTTCGCTAACCACAATTTCACATCTAGTACCCGTTTAGTTGCAATAGCTGGCTACGGGCATAGAATATAGGGTTTAGAGAACATCGACCTCGAGAAACATCGGAACTGGAAAATATCAGTTCTGGGTTACATCCGTCCAGGGGAATATCGTAAAGCATCAGGTCTTTTATAACCGCCGGAAATCTATGAGTTGATTTTCAAATATACCATTGGCACCCGGGTGCTTAACAGAGCCAAGCCGGTATACTCTTTCATTTAGGACTGCCGCTGTTCTCCTTTGATGTGCAGCTTTGAAACGGTGCGCACGCGTGAGTTAACGCACTTGAATTGCTGGAATAGGCCTACACTTTACGTTGGCAACTACGTGTGAAAGACAAATCATATTTCGCGCAAGTAGGCCCAGAAACAAGTAATGGGCGTTTGAGAATTTCTTGGCAACTGAAAGTAAAGATGTGATCGTCGTTTGGGTATTAATAGGTTGTCATTTTCACTTTGGCGTCTTATGGGATAAAAACGAGGCGCACATATCTAATATAAGTCACGATTGTCTTGCCGGGACCGCTTGCACGCTAAAAACGGTACCGACCAGTGCCGCAGTGCGATGAGGGATATTGTCGTGGATATTTGGCAAATGTAATAAGGACATCTTAAGCGAAAAACAAACATATTTGTCCACCACATAGTTTGATAAGTTGATCGCTTAAGAATTAATAGAAACACTGCTGTTTTGTGAGGTTTTATCACGTGTTATGTGGCCCAAAACTTTCTTCGGCAAATCCGGAAATTTGCAAAAGTGGCCGAAAATGTTAGCCAATGAAACGCGTCAAAGATCGATTCTGCATATACCACTTGCTTACAAGTCATCGGGAGGGCTGTTCTCAGTTAGTGGTCTTTTGAACTTCAGTTGGATTTGGCAACAACCAAGTAATGGTCGGATTAACAATAGTTGCTTTATATTTGCCAGGTGTCTCTAGTAGTCCCGAGAAGTGTAAAAACTCAGCTCGCATTCGTTGGAAATTCAAGGTCGCATTTTGCGACTTGATACGAGCTGACAAAAATCTCAGCTCGCATTTCCAAATTTCAGGTCGCAAATGCGACCTGCAGCTCGTTATGTCGAGCCCTGGATAACTTTTTCACAGCAGCTTGACTCTTCAAAACTATGCTATGTCCAATAAAGTTCTCTCGGGTAGATGAGTGAGTTTCCTTATTTTATAGCAGACCCCACTCCAAGGACTAAAGTTACTGAATGAACGTGAATGAAGTATTCAGTAAATTTATAACATTACATTGGAATAAGTATTGACTCCTAGAATGAATTTTATTTGTTGAGATCAAGAACTTATTTTAGGTGTTATGAAAAATAAACATTCTGAAATCACTTTCAGCTTGTTTAAATATTTTAATTCAGATCTTAAATAAGGCTTGGGTACAAAGATTATTAGTTTCTACGTATAAATATGAAGATGAAATGTCAAGTATGTTCTGCTTTAATTACAAAAGTAGTTTTATCTTGTGTTTTCTTTTATAATTTTCTAATATTTCTCTGTTACAGGCGAGAGTATAAGACTGAAACCAGCTGCCTTACCATCTATTTACCTTTCAACAAAGTGAAAAGCAGTCCTTCAGCAATAACCTGAGAAAATTGAAACTCTCAATTCAGAAAGTCTGAACTTGATATCCTCATTATGGACTCTGTTGCATTGGGAAAATTATAATTGTTTTTAACAATGTTGTTTCTTTGTATGTTTGTGGTTGTTCAGTTTGCCATTTTGTTTTTAAATACACTGATTATTGTTTATTCTCGAATCTTGTGCACAGCAGATTCTTATCTAGATAGCTAGGATTGAAATCATACTTTGCTTGTAATCTGTGAAACTTTCATTATAGACAAGTTAACACAATTGTTCAAAGGCCTTCTTAAGAAAGCTTTAAAATTGTTATGCCATGTCGTGAACACATCCACTAAAACAAGAAACTGTAGGAACACCACATTTATCCACCTTCACTCTTATCAGGCT
>NMRA01000551.1:0-10399 GCA_002633005.1 Phoronis australis
CACAATTCTTTACACCACCTGCCACATTGTTCTGCTAGTTGAAATCGATCTAAAAGCCCTTTTGTACTTAATTTCGGTCTGAGCAGAGTGTCGACATGAACTGGAAAGTTAATCGAACCGTTTTATCGGTTTTGGATGTCTAAGTAAACTGTAGCTGATGATGTTGTCATCAAAGTAATCGCAACGTAGTGCAGATGCAACACTTGTACACCAGGATTTTTTAATGTGATAATTTGGGAACATTGACATGTGCTATTGGACACAAAAACCTATTTCTTATTCGATTAGTGACTACCCGAGCAAAATATGAGCAGCTTTTAGCGACGACATTACCCTGTAATTGTCGATGATAGCAGTGGCCCCTGACAATAACTTCTTCGATGTAACCGAAGTTGATCATTCATACTACCGTACACCACAGCATCGATGCTCCCCTTGTCTACTGCGAAGTCAACTGACACAGTTAACTTCGATTCAGGACCGAAATTAACCCTCCATACTGACTGCAACTCCCCAAAACATCGCCGTGTCGACGTTAGAATGAAAGGGCCTTACCAGTTTTAACTACATGTTAAAACACTAACATGGTGTAACTAGTTCGGGTCAGCGTGAATCAGCACTACTAGTAGTAGTATAAGAACAAAAACTGAACAGCTGATCGAATTGAGGCTCTTCAAAATGATTCGGGTCCGATGTATGCTGACTGAGATCAGTCACCCATCAGTGAGTGCTCTAACCGTATATACGAGTCGTTGAACATTTCACAAACAGTACACTTACTGACTTATACTTGTCCATCGAAAGCCTGGTATTGTTCATTTGCTATAATGTAAAACCTTCACGAGTTTGAACATTCAGTCTTGTCCTCATTGTTTCTCACCTATCGAACGAGTCGCTTACAGGTACAGGGTTTGTTGGTAATGCCGCTTTTTGTACTGGCTAACACGTCTTTTTCTGAATCCCGTAGAGCAGGACGACTGCGTTTCGCCTTCGGACGTACACTTCATAGACCTACTTCTCCCCGCCATTTGTATAAATTCTGTTGACCTCTAGATCTGTGGCTGCGCATGCGTTGTTGTAATGTTAATGTATTTAGCACCACGGATACTAAATTCTTTGTAAACATTTCATTCGTTTGTAGTATTTACAACGATTTTTTTCAAACGTTTTGTACAAGTTGAAAGTTAATAACTTTTTGAACTCCATGTCACATCAAAAAACCGTCTTTAACGGCGTTAAGAGGTTTTTTCTTCTATAACTCGGACCATAGGCCTTTAAGAAAGTCTTCCTTTACCGACCCACTATATTGGACAGCAACAGTTTAGTGCAAATCAAATATACTTAAAAAAGCTATGCCGCAATATTTATAGTCATTGTATTGATGAACCATTGAAATGTTTCCAGGTGCGGATCCACGATTTTGAGTTAGGGGTGCCAGGGCACGGTATTAGCCAGGATTTTGCCCGTCAGACATTCGCACCCCCAAACAGTCAAATGGAATCTGGGAGAATTTTAGGGGGGCATGGCCCCCCTCTAAATCTGCCACTAGTTTCAATATAAGAGCATAGTATATCACTGGGTTTATCTATACAAATGGGACAGCTAAATACCACACACAAAAGCTTTTCACAATTTCCACTACTGGTACTATAAACACTCTGGCATTGCTATCTGAACCACTATCAAAAATTTGATCTAAAACATTGGTAGTAACTGTTAAATATGTGACGGAAAGAAATTCCAGTGCTGTCCATTGACAAAGCACCAAGTCTGAATTTATCTGTGCCATGGCATCCTCCTTGGACACATCTGGAGCACCAGCAGTCGGCATTAGAGGGGCATCAATTTCTAAGCGAATTTCAAGATCTCCAGCTTCACTTTTGTTCTGTACTAAGTGGAAGGTGTTCTCCTTTTATTTACATACTCTGAAAAGCACAACAGCGGCAATTCAAAAGTAAAAAAAAAACATTTTGAATCCAGTGTTGTCCATGATTAAAGTAAAACACGATGATATCTAATTGCAAGTTTTCGCCTTCTTTTATAACCTTCAAGCAAATACCAAAGCTAGATTTTAATCCTGTTTTTTTTTGAAACAGACTACTTTAATAATCAAAACCTTGGAATTGAGTTACCATCCTGTTTTACTTTATTCATAGTCTGCATTCTTTTCAAAATACATGCATCTTTTGCGATCAGCTTTATTTGTTGTGGCTTTTAGTTTTACTGATCCATTTATAACTATGTCTTTCACGGAAAAACAACAGATTTTAAACACTTGAGAACTACGGTGATTGTGAAAAAAGATTGTTATTGTTCAGGCACTGTGAAAGCGTCATGAATAATTAGACATCAAAATTCTCAAGGTAACTTACCTTTTTATAAGACCAGCTTCAACCTTCATGATGTGTTTGTCGTCAAAGCAGCCGTCCTCAAAATGATCGGAGCATATTTCGGCTCCGACAGATGGCTGACTCGACAGTCATTTTCAAAAGACGAGCAGAGCACTCGAAAACCTGCCATTACGCAGCCAGATGCTTGTCTTTTTAGAATTTAAATGCGCTCATGCCTTCCACCTGGGTGGTGTTAAAATAGTTAGCACACACACACACCGATGCACCATGGCTAAAACACGCCAAGGTTGAACGGTCTTTGTTCTTTGTGTACTGTGATATAATAGCAGTGAACTGCATTGTGGGATATGATCTGGTTTGTGTTCCCAACACCATGTCACGGTGTCAAAGGTCAACTTTTCGCGCATTTTCTTATTTTCACTTTTTTTAATTAACTAAAGATACAATAATACGATGATTTGAATAAAATACATCCAAATAGCCATACATTGAAGATATTATTGCAATTTAACATACTTGGACCTTGCAAATTACACTTTAAAGACATGACCACATTGGCGAGAATTCATGGAATGCACTGACCAGTTTGAAGTTTTGGAGTAAACTAGGTATGACAGAAAACAAGTCAAATCAGCAGAACATGAGGCTTTATACAAGATTACGCAGCTCAGTATGGTACTTTGAGAACTTGTGAACCAGGTATTCTATTTACATCAGAGGCACGTATAACCATCTATTTTTCGTGAAAGTGATAATTACTCTAAAGGGCAGTGCAATTGGCAAATCCCGAAACCAAAATACAAAAATATCAAATGGCAATAGCATTTTTATTATTAATTAATTAATTCTTAAGTAATGTAAAAACTAAATAGCTAATAATGTTCCAGAACAACTCAAGTAGGATTTGGATACACTGGGCAATGAGAATATTTGGGAATACGGAATAGGAATTTTTCAACAAATTTGTTGATAGTTTGTCTCAAATTTTTATCCATTTCAAATTTGCCCTGTTAAATGTTTTGTACTTAGTTTTGAAAGAAACACAGGAAAATGACTAATAATACTACTGCGTCAGAGAGTTTTGTGGAGAGGGTGTCATTTGCACTTGTGACATGAACAAATGATGAATTTCTTTTTATAATAGAATGAAAATTATGTTTGAAAGAATGCAAGCTATGCAGTAAAACAATCCCGCGCTGTGAACACTCGATAGCAATCCCGCACTGTGAACACTCTTTAGCAATGCCGAACTGCGACCACTCTACAGGAATGCCGCTGACATTACCTTGAATGGTTGTGATGAATACGCATATCCGCAGTCATGGTACCGTTGGATTTCCAAAATTATGCTACATGAATAGGTGATTATGTCGCAATTTTGATTATATACACGAAAAGTATTTGTTTTATTCAATTGATTTATATTTTGATGAAGCAGTTGGCAGATTTGTTCGCCAAGGCAACCATTTATGGAATTTCAAAAACTGCTTACTGGTTTTGACATACGAGTCATAAGGGTTTGGTTTTTATTGTTATTTTTAGCAAAGTATTTGCATTAGATGTATGGAGGTTTTTTATGTTGCTGAAAAGGCTTGTTTACGTCTTTTGCCATAGCAACCATTTTTGGATTTTCAAGTGTCGCGTTGGTTATGACACTTCTTTGATAAAACTAACAGCGTTTGCTTTATGCACATCAAATGTATCAAAATTTGTCGGTGTGTAGTGTGTTCAGTTTAACATAATGCTTCCCAACTCCTTGGTTATAAGTGCTTTGATTACTCCTGACATTAGGTCAGCATCAAACCTAAAATAGACAAAATGTTCATCAAAGCTTGACAACTCTGTTAAAATATGTCACGTTTATTTTGAAAACGTCTTCATTTAGTACTCCCAAGGAAGGTCCGCCGTTACCGTAACGTTGAAATAGGTTCATCTAAATAGCTGAAAAATATTTTAAAGCATCAATCACAGAGTTTATCAAGGTGACATGAACTGTTTGTTAGGCGCTTCACATGAGTCAATAGTTATAGTCAACGCAATATTGACTGCAAGATGAATTGGAAGAATAAAATAAAGAGGGACAATCACTGACAACAAAACATCAAATAGCAATTACGCAACAGTTTTATGTATCAGGCTGTTTGCCTTTGACAATCCAAGAACCGATGTCTTGATTTTCAGAATGAAATTAAGCTTGACAAGGAACGATCTGGACACCACCATCTGTAAAACATAAACTAGAACTTACTTTAAACACGTGACGGTACAGTGCTCTACCGTCATCTTCAGCTGGTCCACTACTTATCTTAATGGTTTCGTCAAAGAAACATAATAATCATATTACAACATATGGATATTAGAATTTATTAGTGCTTTAAACCTCAGTGGACTGGGCACCAATTGCATTCAATAATTGTTTTGCTTCAGCAACAACATAAAATACTTGCAGTTATTCAGAACAAGCCTGCGCTGATCGCCAAAGTGATAAAAAATCTGTTTTGAAAGTGTTAACTGTCTGATGAAGGAGCTAATATAAATTATTAATGATCAATTCATTCTGCATGTGAGCTCCTATAAGGTTTTCTTGTTATGGTATGTTATGCGTTTGTGGCATTATGAGACCAAAGATCATTTGTTCAAAATGAATGATTTACCTTCTAAGAAAAACGAACAGGTTCGAACTATTTTGTGTCACCACTTTTGACACTAAAAACAACCATAGAAACATACTGGTTGCACTATACACGAGGGTGCATTTAAATGCTTTGCATCGCCCTCGTTTACTAAATTTTGATAAAAAGACACGTGGTCCAATTGCTGGCAGATTGCACGTTAACGAAAGACGTCGCTGTAGTCGGCTGTGTTGGCAAGTGTCGGCCAAAGACGCCTTTTTACAGTCTCTGTGTTGGCTTACGTACATGTAAATATAGTAAATATGGCAGATTGGCAATAAATCACATTCAGCAGGATTTGTACTTTCAGGAACATATAATTTTACAAAGTCAAATTCAATAGTTTTGTAGATATTTGACAAAATGCCCAGACTTGTCAATAGGTTCTGCAACTGCATATGAGGCATGCCGAGACGCGTACTAACGGATTGCCGATCCGTAATAAGATTCACTTTTGCTTTTCTTGCACTAATGGGCCTTCGATCGTATAAATGTCTTTTGCTTTTGTTTTCAAAAAAAATGCGAGTGTACTTCACCGGCTTCCCAGTCACGTGACCTTCAAGTACCATCTTACACCCAAGCTCACTTTGCCCGACAAGTACATTTAATTTTTAACATGAACTAGTAATGTAGTAGTAGTAGCAGTACACTTTATTCACGTTAAGATAAAAACACAAATAGTAGTCGGTGGGCCAGATCTCATAGCGTTCACCCTTGTGAGTACTTTGGGGGGGCAACCTAGTTTTTTCTATGTGGCTAGATAATATACCCATAAATCAAATTCCAAAAAGTTCCCACGTCTACACTTGCACATTTTTTTAAAAAAAGGTGTTTTTGTTGCACAAAATATGATGCATATTCCTGCCACTTGATGGCGCTTTTCTAGTGAATTGACCAATCAGAGAGCCAGATTGTATTGTTGTGCTTAGTTACTTCAATATGGCTGCTCCCATGGAATGTGATGTCTGTATAATTCAAGGTTTATCAAACAGCACAAAATTGTGATGTCAGAGCCTAAAGAAGCTTAGGAAAGCTTCCTGACGAAAGCTGATTGACTGTGGAACTCTGTAGATCAGTAGATCAAAAAGAAGAAGAGGTGTCACAAACGTTTGTGCAGAAAACAGCTGCATGCCCTGGTAGCCTACACAGTATACTGCTGAGTGCTATAGACTAGAATACCAAGTGTCAGACCAGAAAATTGAAAGGACATAGAACGGCATAGCAACGTTTCAAGGCACCAACAGTAGTACTAAAGCTGAAGTTGCTGAAAGTGATACAGATGTTATCCAAGATTTCCCAAGAAAATCAATCACTTCCAAAATCTGAAACACCCAATTAACCTGAACAAGATAGGAACATTCTGAAACATGAGTGCATCATTTGTTAGCAGGAAAAGTACATTATGGGCCACATTTCAAGAAAGAGAAAGAAGTATAGCTTTCAAAAACAGGTACGTGTTTTTTAAAAATACATTTTGGTGTTTTCCACGTGTGATTCAGTATTATCACCAGTTGTTTTTTAACTTGTTCAGCCCCTTGACTGCCTAGGCCTTAGACAATACTGCTGACCCAGTAGAGACGATGATCATACTATAGGTACTTCATATGCCGGATACTTTTCGGCAAATTATGTTCCTATAAGTTTAGAAGTACCGCGTAGAGAGATGCCTCTGAGGAGGTCGTTAATGTTTTCATTTGTTCCCAGTTTAAACAAATACTCCTGCAATCCTGTTTTTCGAACACTCCATTCAGTTGCCACATCGACACTGCTTGCGCTAAGGGATAATCCTATGGCGTTATACTGTGGGTGTGATTTTAAAGCACTTTAAGTCTAAAACTTTTGAGAAGGTTAAATGGAGTAGATAGTTGCAAACAACATGCCCAAGTGGCCGTCATCCCCTGCCGTAGTCTCAATTTTTTGTAAACATTAATTACTTAGGTAGCAGCTGCAATGATAATTAAATTAAAGTGCCTAAGTGGCCATCGTCGCCGTCGAAATTTGAGGACGATGGAAGCCACTGTCCATTTCGTCAAACGTCGATTACCTTAAGTGTAAATCGATTGACTATGGTTTGAGCATCTGATTTAAAAAAATTAAATTTCAATCACTGCACAGGTATATCAGCTGATTTATTTTCAGCTGCATCTACTGATCTAATTATTAGACGATCAACATTATTAGGCTACAGGTCAAACGGCATGTAAATTTGTTAGGCTGGTGGTGGATCAGCTCCTGATACGTCCGTCTGAAAAAGTTGCATGCCAACTCACTCATAGTTGAATGTTAAATTAGTGTTAACAGTTCGGGTTTTTTTCAGTTGGACTTGTATCGCAAGCAACAGCTCAGTCCAGAGCCCTGAATATGCAAATGAAATTCAAAGATAAAGACCTTGTGTCTTAGAAGCCAAGTACCACAGATCATCATGCTGTAAAAAAGAGAAAGACAAAGATTGTGGAGAGTGACGAATCCCCAGTTTTCAGAGATGTTTTTCTACAGTTTTGTTTGGAGTTCATTGAATCAAAGCTTCTAGCACATGGAGATGTCATTTGCCTTTCAAAACTAAAGCAAGACTTTGAAGCTGTTCTTCAGAAAGCTGGTGTGCATGAAGTTATTTGGACAGGCAATCTTAAGAAATATTGTTGAAGCTACTCACTGTTGTAGTTTGTGCCTGACTAAGAGATACGAAAGTGAATTGAGGCTAGTGTTCAATAATTCACTTGCTGACTCTAATTAACACAGCCCATTATAACATATTTTGAATCAAACGTTTGCCCAAATAGTGCCCGCCTCCAAACAAGGACTTAGTGTTTGACCCTTCATTGCCTGCGGGCTAATCACCAGTGTGCAGTGCTGTACCCTCTCTAATCGACCATAGTTGGCTCCTTGGCGGTGGAGCTTTGCAGTTAATATGTATGGCAATGACCGCATCTCCATTGACAGTACTAAACGATGAACGCTGCAAGTGCAAAAAGAACATGTGTGCTGGGAAACTGAGTTTGTGCTGCAATGCTGGGTCAAACTGTACAGAAATGTGCAGCTGTGACAACTGTAGTAACATCAGCAACACTGACTGCATAACATTGGATAGTTCTTTGACAAGTCAACCCTAAATAGACCTCCAACCCCGTTATTTCCTTTTTTGTATTAAAAAGTTAATTTTATTTGTTGATTAAGTCATAGAAAGTACATACTTTGATCATTGTCATGTATTTGTCTCATACTGCTTGATAAACGCTGTCAGAATAATCTATTATTTTCATACAGTCTTTGTGCACATTCACAGAGATCATTCAACTATATTGTTTTTGTACTATAACGTATTTCTGGTGTATTATGCAAACAAGCTGTATTTTACACCATTAGTCAATGTTTTAGTCATTGAGGCACAAATTTTGCCCAGTCTCAAGTGTTTTGTGTTATTTTTGTTGCCTGACAATGCCAGAATAACTTCCTAGTAACATTCAGACTTAGTTTGCATTTTTGCCACTAGGTGTCTCTTTACGTTTTTTAAATTTCACTGTTTACAATTAATTTACAATAGTAAAACGTGTAATGTGAGTGTAATATTGTTCAATACAATGGCACTGATGGGACCATATTACTTGTTTTACAAAAAAGTCACCAAAACTGTTGTTTTTACAAATATAAGTTTACTAAGCTCTTTGGTGATTATTATGTAACTTCAAACTCAAATTTCTCAAAAATGTGCAACTTTATATGTGGGAACTTTTTAGATTTTGAAAACACTCTAATAAATGAATTAAAAAACACCAAAATAAAATTGCCCCCCTAAAGTACTCACAAAAACCATTTTCTAGAGGCCCTACAAAATCTGGCCCACCGACTATAGTACATATTAAAGCTTAGAGAGACCTGAAGGAGCTGCAGGGTTCACTGACCATGTTGCAGATAATGAGAATTACAAAATTAGGTGATACTACAATTTAAAACTATATGTAAAAAGTCTAGCTTATTGAAAATAGTTACACACAAAGCACTTAGGAATACTGCACTCAAGTTCATAACTTTCAAAACAAACGTTCATCAAATAATTTATAGTAGATGATAATGAATGGTTATTAATGGTATGAGGTAAGCCATTGCGAACTGAAACATCTACAAATGATTTAGTACAACGAGGAGTGTGTAGAATATGTCGTTGCCTAGTGTAATGTTCATGAATAGACTCACGGATTAATAACTACTGAAATAATGAAGTATGATCGTCCAACACAGGACTCGGTTATTAGTTACGAATATCAGATGGCCGGATTTTCAAACCGAATTTTTCCATTTAGGAAAGACAGTTTTGTTTAATTACGGTATGCCGCCGACTGTCCGTGGTCATTCAAAATTTGTGAGATTCAGCAAAGGATTTCATCCAGTACATTTGTCAATTATAAACTTTTCAAAAACGGTTTTATGTTTTCACTTAAAATCAATCAAAATTATAGTGAATCTCAAGCTATTTCCAGAAGACGGGTGTGGAACTCAATCTCAAACGGTTTTCTATCAAAGCTCGGCATTTCAGGCCTCGAAATGATGTGGAAATTATAGCGAGAGATAAAAACAACACAACCATTGAAGTCAACAAGAACCAAGCGACTCTATTCGGGGAAGACAAATACAAGAACAGAACTGAGGTCAAATGTTAATCCACAAATAAACAACTTGTCTGGCACGGCAGTCCAGCGTACCATTCCATTCCCAAATACTTATTCTTGAGAGGTTACTCCTCCTATGTGCTTGTCGTCCCGTTTTTTTTACGTACAGTCACGTGATTAGCAATTTTTTCACGCTGGCTTTGATTGCCATTACACACTGTCCACGTCGACCCTTTTCATGGCGCCAAACAACGAGCCAGCTGATGAGGTCGGTCCCTCTCGAATTTAGTTGGGTTTGACTGACAGCCTAAGTTGGGAATTGGCAACTTGTATTAAAATCACAAACATGACATATGCTGTTGGTTATTGCTCTAGGTAAAGCTAATAACTTCAAGAAGTCAATCCTACTCAAATGCGTTCTGACGTCAAGCCAACTGACCCTTTATCGTGCCGTATTCCACTACTCGATTGTTATGACGCGACACAAAATTAAAATCAAAACATTGCATAGTAGCCATTGCGTACAATAGCGGATTTGCAGCGCAGACGAACTACGCATTGCGCATGTGCGAGTTACTTCCTTCGCGAAGGCTCATGGGATAGCTTGTGGTCAGGCATGTCTTGAGCAGGCTGGATAGTGTGTGCATTTGGAGTGATTTGCAAACTAAAAACCATGTTTCATTTTTTGCTTTATAATACCAAGCAAGTCCTCTCTCTCGTTTGTAAACACAGCGTAGCTATGATCAGTGACCGTGTGACCGAGAGCACGACT
>NMRA01000551.1:10635-27770 GCA_002633005.1 Phoronis australis
GGTTCAGTTTGCGCAAATGTTTACAGCCGGACAAAATGTTGGGCCCCCCCCCTTGTGATATCCTAGATCCGCCACTGCCTCCTGTGTGCTCGTCGTCCCGTTTTTTACGTACAGTCACGTGATTAGCAATTTTTTCACGCAGGCTTTGATTGCCACGACACACCGTCCACGTCGACCCTTTTCATGGCGCCTAACAACGAGCCAGCTGATGAGGTCGTCCCTCTCGATTTCAGTTGGGTTTGACTGACAGCCTAAGTTGGGAATTGGCAACTTGTATTAAAATCACAAACATGACATATGCTGTTGGTTATTGCTCTGGGTAAAGCTAATAAGTCAATCCTACTCAAATGCGTTTTGACGTCAAGCCAACTGACCCTTTATCGTGCCGTATTCCACTACTCGATTGTTACGACGCGACACAAAATTAAAATCAAAACATTGCAAAGTAGCCATTGCGTGCAATTAGATGTCCCAATGTAAAATTCATATTCTCGAAGTGACACTCAATAAGTCCTTAGGGATACCTATTACCTAATCGGAAAATCCTTTGTCAAACTGTTTACAAATTACATAATATAAACTAGTTAATACGCGTATTTTCTAAAAGTAGAAACTCTGTAGAAAATGACTTGATTCCAACATGACCCTGTTTTTTTAATAGAAAATGTGCATTCGTTAAAAAAGTGGCTGAGTTTTTACATAAACGTATGTCCGGTTAAAATCATCAAAGCGTTGTAATTTTATAGTTTTGTAAGTTATCGTTTCGTTTTATAAAGTCCTAAAAGGTCTTATTTTTGATAAACCCTCACGCAAAAGTGGTAGACTTTAAAATAGCATTTTACCATAATAAAACATAGCATATGTATATTGCAAGCATTTTAAGTATGGTCTGCACGCCACATCACATGACCTACATGTAAGTCCGAAAAGATATCTGCCCCGACCGTGACTTGAACCCGGTGACCTTTAGCTTACCGTGCATCTCATACGTAAGTTCCGGACATAATTACGAGCGACCCTATCCCCAGAACGGCCCACGATAGTTTCCGATACGAACCGCGTGAGGCAAAAAAATCCTCCAGGTAACAAGAATAGTCGCTTCAACAATTGAAAGTACATGACGAGGATTTCAAACATGTAGAAAACAAAAATAAACCTTAAGAGTGCATGGGAACCGTCCTTCGGACTACCGAAGCTGACCAATGAATTAAAATATTGAATACACTCTTTCAGCTGGTTTCCTCATCTAGACGACTGTTGCACATGAGAACCGTAGCGTAGCCTATTAAATGCTCTGCGGAGGGTAAATACGCGTAACGCTTGCAGCTAATTCTAATTCCATTACTGTCTTAATTTGACTTGTAGATTAAACCTTTGGCATTTAATGTAAACCCACCGTGTTGTGCCACTGCTCCCCTTGGACTATCTAATCAGGAATCTGCATTGATCGACCAGCGCTAATTTCGCTAAAGAGGCCAATATCAAAACAATATGCAACGAACGACTAGTGTTCATACGCAACTAAGATCGATGTAATTACACATGGCTCGTGCCTGTTGAGCGTTGATTTTTTAAAATGGCGTCAACCTTGCCTGCATTTCTCTGCATGGCAAGTGGACTGTTAGAAGGAATTGGCATCCTATCAGAAGCGTTTCCACGCGGGGGTTCGTCCAGCCGCGGGGTAATCAATAGGTATTACGTCAAAAACGACTTACCAAAACCCAAGTACTCAGGTAAGAATAGGTGATACCAGCAATACCCGTAGCTTATTGTTAGTGTCGAAATAGTTGCCTAATGTTTCGCTGTCAAGAGACAGTCCTGCCTTGTGGTCGTGATGGCGTGGCCTACAGTTACTTTAACAAACGATTACTATTCGACTTCTTGCCTCACTTGATGAGCAGCAGCGTAGTCATGTAACCCGATCTATGTGAATGTTCACACGCATCAAGCCGGCACCTGACTGGTGAGAGACATACGTCACAGTAGTGACATGGTGGTCCACCATGTTGTCGGTAGTGGTCGATCGACTGGGTCGATAGTTTCGACTCTGTCGTTTTACGGAACACCTTTATTTTTGCATGACTGTTGCTTAGTCGCACTTGCACCAAACAACCATGACTGTTGCTTAGTCGCACTTGCACCAGACAACAGCTTACAATAGGCTAGGCCCATGTTTCCAATTCTTGCCGTTGCGCTCAAGTGACATCAATGGTTTTAGCCTACATATGTGACCTTGTTATGTGGAATGTCACCAAAATTCATTAAAAAACGACAGCAGCGCCGTAGACAAAATCTCTGATTAGCACCAAAAAGTATTGAGAGATCAATTGCACTGACAATTGGTCAATACTGCAACTACTGATGGTTTTGACAGTCTTTTACATTTATATGCCCCGGGTGGATGACCCGATTTGCATTTTTTGCCAATGTATAGGCAAAATTATTTGAAACATATTTTGAGTTTCGAATACCCTGATTGATACTTTTTGTTACATGTAGAGGAGCTGTTTCATAAGGCAAACACCTAACCACTGCATGATGTATTGGCGATAAACTAATGTAATGATAGTGTTTACATTTCGATACAAAGTTGCAGAGATTTTGTCAAGCTGAAACACAATTGTGAATGTAGGCTTTTGGAAAATTAAAAGATATTTGGAGACTTAGGCAAATTCAAAATTGTCGAGCTCTGGTCGTTATTTTCACCACCATTTTGACCTGCCACCAGCTTTTAGCCTATGTCAATGAATATCAGACGTATTTAAACATATCCTAGATGCCGACTAATTCGGCCTTCCTGATACCCACGGGAGCTTCTGTTAATTAACTGTACGAGAGAGTTTGTTATGAAAAGATCGAGATACGCTCCCGTTACCAGATTCACTCCGCTACGCCTGATCGTCTTCTAGAAAATCGAAAACACATCAGAATCTAGTACAGTAAACAAAGTAATTATCTGGCACTGTTTCATATACGTGGTTCGTTACTGGGATGTATTTCATGACTGGTTTGCATTGAAAAACTGTGACTTTGATAAAAACAGATCGATCTTCCCCGCTACGGTAAAGCGACTGACATTCTTTCATTTAAGTCGGTCATGCCGATGTTCTAGTTTCACGGTGTGGGGACCTATACGTGTTTGGACTGGTCGTGAGGAGTACGCCGTCGTCATGAGCAAAATCGGCAAAAATTCCCCGACAAGGCGTACTTTATGAGATCATTTACCTCTTTACACATATAACTTTCTGCAATGATGTGACCCTAATTACACCAATAGGGTGGCTATACTGACTATGCTCAAGAAATTTCAATGATTGTTTACGCAAAGATAAACTTCGAGTGTCATTTTTTTACATTTGTTCTTGTTTGGCTGAATTTTGAGTACAACCATGTAACCATAGACAACGCGCATGAGGAGTATGGTTGATGTTTGTGATTTGTAGTTTAAGTTATGTAGCATTTTATGACACCTACTCTCAAAATATCTGTACGGATTCGTCATACTCGAGTTTCGCGTGACAGTCCCAACTCGTTTTGAGCAAGTGTACGGTTTCGAATAGAGCCGGTGGTATTTTCAAATTATTGTTGTCATCTAATTATGCATCAATACCTGCATAAAGTTACACATTCCTATACATATAAATCAGTATCTTGATAAAAAAAACGTCAAATAATTCTGCAATCGGATTCCCGGCCTAAAACTTGCTGTCGGACTTACTATACAGACTATATCTCCCAGAAATAACTGAGATTTGTTGGTATCTACGGCATAAACCACGTAAATTGCCCAACACTAAACTTCAAATATTAGCTGTGTGTTGCAACGACTTGGAACTCGAGGAAATATCGAAAACTGACAACGTTTGGCGCGAGAATGACTCATTACACCGATTTCCATATTTGGCTCGTAGGACCGCCCATCTTCTTGAATTTCTGCAATGCCAGTTCTTACCCCTTTTTAGTGGGACTAATTCTTTCAATCTCAGTGACAAAACGTCACATGTTTTGTGTATACACCCTTTCAACTCCAAGTGCAGATTGGGTGGGAATTTGTAAAAATATTTCCCTCTAATGGACTGCAGTTGTGACAAACTTCACTGTTACTCTCTCGTTTTCTTGTTTAATTCTTTGTTGTCCGTCTTTCAAATTTGGTTCATCTTCGTTTATTCTTGATTCTAATGGATCTTCACCAGATTTCTTTCCGATGTGCTTGAACCCTCACATGAATCTCAAAACGTTTCCGTGGAAAAGTTTGTATCTGATGCCAAAAAACTTTATAATGTCGTTCGACTACCTCGTTGTTACGGTGTTGTCGAGGGTAACAATTCTGACACATCCAAAAACAGTAAGAACGCTATCTTATCTAAGGGGAATGTTTCATCTGTTATCATTCTACTAAACTTGACCCAGGTGTCTGACTTCTCTGTTATTTTCAAAGCATCGATCACTCGTGGTGTGACATGATCACATAATTATTTCGTTTATTGCACTGTACTCTCGTGCTAAATCTGACTATATGTCCCTTTCGCTCTCTTTTCGCTCGGTGTATTCTTCATCTTTGCCTCCTCGTTCTATTTTTGACTTCTCCATAAAGGGGCTCTTGTAAGCAAACGCTTTTTCTGGTATAGATATGTCTTTTGTTTGACCTGGTTTCACAGCCCTCCTCCAAAACAGCGTTGGGAATGCACACATACTCTGAAACATTCCAAACCGCTTTGTTCGTGCAAAATTAGATACCTAATCCTTAGTCATGTGATCGCCGTGATGTGTGCCAACACAGAAGTAACAGCACTTGAAGTTGGTTGATCGAAAAAATTTGTAACATGTTTTTACATCGATTTCACTCTGGCTGTCCAAAATGGTTAATGGCAATGGCCTAATACATCTTATCTGTGTCCTCACTTTAATGCACCATTTGTAAATACATCCAATCTTTCTGAAGTCACCTATCCGACTACACTCCTCGAGAACTATCGGTAATTATTAAGTTAAATGGCCTATTCTGGTTAAAATTTGATTAATTCTTAACCAGCTCACTGTCGAGTGCGTTGTAGCAGAACAGTTTAGAGTGTCTCTTGAAGGGACAGACTTAGTATGTTCTTCTATGACCAAAACCTGGCTTAATTTCTGTCTAAGTTACAGATCGAAGGCCTTTTTTGAATTTTGGTCTTCAGTCTTAACTTAGTCTTAAATTTGGTCTTAAGTCTTTTTAAAAGAGTTAAATAATTTTCCATGAAAAAAGTCCCGGAAAGCAGTTTATTTGTGTAATAAGATTTCCACGTGATTACCTGAATATAGGCATTTCTAGACTACGGATAGGGCCTTTCTTACTTAGCACAACATGGAGAAATTTTAAGTTCTCCATTGAATATATGTTATGGCTAAGGTTTGATAACTGATATACGTCACCTTGGTGAATGAACTCTGATGAGACCAATTTTGCATTTAGGAGGCTCGTCTAAAGAGGACATCGATTGGGCTTGGGTCGGACTGTGGGTGTCACTCGTCGTCATAGCTGTGGTATGCATTGGTTTGGTGGCCGTAGTTATCTATCTCAAGTTAAAAATGGCGCGAGCTGCACGCGCTGCCCTGCTGGCAGCCAAAGGACAACATGCCGACCAATTGTAGCAACTAGACCTTTTCCGGAAGTGGTTTCCAGAAACGGTAAAGAGAAAATTTGTCTGTAACTGGAAACATTCACGAACAGTGGTGTACAAGTCAGTTCCTGCCTGAAAGGTGATTCCTGGCTTTCCATGGTTGATAAGGCCCTGTTACACCAAGATAGTTTTGAGAACTTCTGAACTCGTCTGGTCAAAGCATATCTCAAAGGCGAAACCTCCCTCAGGTCCTTACTCCATCGTACCACGCTCACTCAAATTATCCTAGACGAACACTTTGTGTACGCGTCTGAACATGGGATTGACAAGAAAAGAAGTGGTTATGTGACATCTGTAGAGACTGTACCACTCTCATATCCGGGGTGCTCGATTTTCTAACCAAAATTTCGTGTGATTCGATATCGTGTGTTGTGAACAAGCAGTAATTTATCAACTTTCAAACTAGGTAATGACGCTAAGTCCGTTCCCTTTTGGCTTTCTCGTTTCTGATACCATTAGAACTTTGATGTTACATTGTCCAAACATCTAAATCGTGGGAGTTCATGCATACTTGTTGCAAACATCTTAGAATCTCAAGTTTTCTTGAGTAGGCCAATGGGCTACCATATTCAACAGGTGGTGCTAATTAAAAAAGTTGCGTTCATGGGATGAGGGTTATGATTATCCGAAGTAATGTAGGCCTAATGGTAGTGTGTGACTGTAGTTTCACTGGTGTCACCCACTGAATTTCTACTTCCTCTGCTCCACATCTCTAATTCCATAGATTATTGTTGTTCAATTTTGTCTAGGTCTCGTGCCATCTCATGTATTGCGAATTGAGTGCAGTGGCGGATTTAGGATATCACAAGGGGAGGGGCCCAACTTTTTTTTTCTGTAAGCATTTGCGCAAACCACGATTGTAGATGCGCGTAGCACCGAATGGGGGGAGGTCAAACCCCCCTCCCACCCATTTTTCTGTTTTTTCCTCTGAAGATCAAGCATTTTCCTTGATTCCGGAAGTATTATCCAAAAAAGGAGATCGTGTCAAACAGGAAAAACTGCACACACCACAGACTCGAACTCACGACCTGGCGGATAGAGCACGCGTGCTTTACCACCACGCAACAGCGATTTCACTGCTTAGCTCTTACTAAGAGACCTACTTGTTTACGGTCCACAGCGTTTGCGCGCGAAACCTACTTCTTTTTGTAATGCTTATTACATGTTTTATATTTTGTGCTCTCGGTTCGGAACAAATTTGTTGTATTTAAAATAGTCTTCAAATGCCCAAATGGCCAAATCCGTTTTTCGTGTTGCAATAGTGACGAGATTGCTTTGGAAATCGTCTTAAGTTAAGGCTTGACTTAGAGAGAATTATGAGTTTCTGAGCGATTTACTAAGGCTTCGATTAAAATTCACATCATACCAGCAGCTTCTATTTTTCCATCGTCACTCAGGTTCCATTTTCTTTAAAAAAGAAGTAAATTTTCTTCAGTGCACAGTGGAGCAGACGACGGAAACGGAGTCGTAGTGCGCAGCGCCACTGCCGGTCGCCTGGGATATCGCGGGAGAGCCTATACTTAGCCATAGTTCCGTTACGATTGCGCCGTGTTCCGAATTTGACACTTGAAATTGGATCTGAGCACCCTCCGCCAAACACTAAAACTGCACACATTTAAATCTTTTTTCATCAGTAAAATTTTAATTACCGGGGCAAATTAATAAACTCAACATTACCCTACGCACCTGCTGTTTTATTTTTTTGGGGGCAGCCAAGGGGGTGGGGGGCCGGGCTCCCTGGGCTCCCCCCTAAATCCGCCTATGCTGTGTACGAAGTTGTTGTCTGACGGGTTAGAAACGACTCGGCNGGCCCCCTGGGAACGAACCAAAAACTGGAGAATCACATGCAGTCGTGGAGGTACAGTAATTCCAAGAATATAGAAATTTTCTCATATAAATGGAATGCTCCGCGTTCTTGGCGTTGTAGTACCGCCAGGAATGCTGATTCTTCCGTTCTTTGAGATTGAGCTTAGGGCTTGTTTCTCAGATGCCCATGTCCTAATCTCAGACATGTGATTTTCAAATTAAATATGTTGAGTCTTTTCTGCAGTTTGGGATGACTGCCATCCAGAACACAATGTGTGTAATGTCATCATACATTTTGGTCAGGGCTTGAGGTTTGTTGAAAGATGGCAATACCTCAAGAAGCAAGCAAAGGGTTTTAACTCTATTTCGAAAGTTATTTATCTGAAGTTCTGGGACGAGAATTTAAGAAATCTCTCTGCGGAATTTTAGGTTACTCTTACGAAAATACCCGAGGTTCCGGATACATTCGGACGAGCGAACCATAACAACTCAGTCGTTCGTAGGAAGCAAGTTAGTAAGCAATCAGTGCGGAAATTGTATAATTTTGTGAATAAGTCAAGCAAAAAGTATTAATTCAAACAAACAAGAACTTGGGTTACTTAACCAGCTACAAACCCGTCTTCCGTCACAAAAACAACTTTAGATTTAGACCAGTTATAGCGTTATAAATAATGTCCCATATTCAATCTGGAGATGACATAGGGTCCCAAAGAACCCTGGTACATTGTTTGTACTTGGCATTAAATTTTACATGTTCAAGGCGTGACGTCTTAGAAAATTAACGGCGTGTCATCTTAGAAAATAAAAACCGAGGTGTTGTTATTTACAAACCCAAAAATAATAAGTTGAGAGCAATTTCATAGTTGTAACAGGTCTAAATGAAAAGCTCATGTCTTTGACGGAACGCGAGTTTATAGCTACAGATAACGAAGGATCTAGTTTTTGCAGATAACGTATTCTATGCTAAAGGGTTTGAGACAACTTCAGTGTCTGTATTTAAACGCGAAGGCAACCTTTTTTCATGTCATTTTCAGAAAAAATAAGGTTCGTTGATTATCCTCGACATCTTTTTCACTTAATTACAGCTTTTTGTAATTTAATTAATTACCCATCCTCTACTCCGGTAGTGACGTTTTGGGAGGCAAGAATTTCGCGCCAATTTCTGTTCATATGGTCTGTCTGTGAGAGCTGTAGAGCCAGTCATTGTTCTACCATAGTTGTGATGTGTTCGGTCGTTGTTTGTTTTTGTTTACGAGTCACTCAACATGCCACACTGTTGCTGCGTACCGGGATGTACTCATTGTCGTCTCAAGCGCGTTTTGGGAATCCGACTTTGGATGACACACTTCGCCGTCAGTACTTGGCTCGTTCGGGTAACGCAACGTTCAAAGCAGTGGAGGGTTACCAAGTGTGTGGCAAGCATTTTCTGTCGTCAGATTACGAGAGAGATATGTACCCTAAATTGACCAAGGTCCCTGTGAAACAACGCGTCAAGAAGGGGGTCATACCGTCGCTGTTGATTCCTGGCAGTGCCTGTCGCCACCCCCGAGAAGTGCGTTTTTGAAGCGAGAAGTGCGTTTTTGAAGCGAGAAGCCTCGCGAGCCACTACAGTGACTGGAGGCACTTCATCTGCTGTCACCGTTGCCTCCGAACGTACCCCCAGAGCATGCAATTCCAGGAACTAGCAGTGATTCGCCCTGTGCTGTTGTCTCTATCCTAGAGCCTGTAAGCAGCTCTGCAGCGATGTTGAGTAGTGGGAGTATACAGGCCCAGTTCGATACCCAGTGAAGAGGACAATTCTTCGTCCAATGAAAAGATCGGTGAGCCAAGCTTCGATAAGTTTATTGCGGTCTTGTCTGAAGCATTGTACCTACATGTATCTAGAAGGTGCCGTGTGTGTGACGAGAGGGTCACACGGCGGAATGTTAGCAGTTTGGATGCTCAGTGAGAGCGTGTCGCGCGGCACTCGGGCAATTGAGACAGTTGTGCCTGTGGGTACTCTGCCTGATCATTATACTCGGGCTCAAACATATACCCACCCACTGACTGTCCGTGAAAAAGTTCCTCGTCACCACTGCTATGAACAATGTCTCCGTTACTCACACGCATCTCTACTCTACTGTCAATGTGATATGGGTCGCCGACTTTAGCCATTTTCAGATTAACACAAACTAAACAACCCTAAATCCAACGTAATTGAGTTCTCTAACAACCTAGCTTGTCGTAAAATACTCCTCGATGGGAAGTGGTGACGACAATTTTAAAAAACAGCACGACAACAAAAGTAGTACAGATCCTCACAGTAAACTCAACACAGGACCAAATTGGCGCGAAATTCTTGCCTCCCAAAACGTCACTTCCGGAGTAGAAGACGAGTAATTAATCAAATTACGAAAAGCTGTAATTTAATGAAAAATGTGTCTGGGATAGTCAACGAACCTTATTTTTGCTCAAAATGACATGAAAAAAGGTTGCCTTCGCCTTTAAAGCTTTCATAACATGAAATGTGAGGACGAATTTTCCCTATAAAATTTGCTCGGATTGTTACGAATACTCTTAGTCGTAGCCACTTGCAACTGTTAGCGCCTCGTCCACCCTGACCGTTCAAATAAACCGCCAACTCGGTTTTCATGTTTTTCCATTGCCGGTTCTGTGGCCGTGAAAAGCCATTTGTCTCTACAAATTAGCAACTCTAATGAATGAATCGCTTTTGCAAAATTCGAAATCATACGAATATTGTTAAAACAATTGATTTCTTTTAAAGCTGTATTTCTCTTTGTTTAGCGGGCTAAAAACGAAAATCGATTTAGGCCTTGTACTCCCATCAAATCTATCTTGTGCTATTCCTTACCTTGATAGGATTCTATTGCCATTGCTACCAATCACACGAACACCCTCAGCAATTCAAAAACTCTTCAGAGTTTATTAGGACTGGCCAACTCTGATATTGCGGATTCGAAATGGCACGCGTACGGATTGCCTGCGATTGGAGTGGTTGGTAACGGAACTAGAATCCTCCCTATCACGGTAACGAATTGAATATCACGTGGCTAATTATAGTAGCGTAAAAGGCTGAATTTGATGTTCGTTTTTATCTAGCTAAGTACGTCAAAGTGCCGCCATAAGCACACTGAATTCCACACCGCCTTATTTGGGCTTATTTTTGCAAAGTTGATACACTGATTTGATTGCAGTCGAGCAAAATCTTCAGAAGTGGTTTGTTGTTTTCCTCAACTTGCTGTTTGCTAATAACGCGGCGTATTGACCTTTAAAGCGAACCGTCATTAACGAACAACGCAACACACTACTTCATACTTTACATTCTATACAAGTACTTTTAGTACAAATGTGGTCACCATCAGAGAGGACTATTCATGTGTAGAATGAGAAAGAGCGTGACGCATTATTGATTTTTGTCTTAGTATCCGTTGCTATCTCTTTGCAACATATTACGTCATTGTTTCCCCCCAGCAGAGTTCATGACAGCTGTCAGTAACTGAAAAGCGTGTTTGATAGTGCGTTTGAACACGTAGTCCGGTCCCGTAATGTAAAACACGGCTCTAATTATAACACATTTTCCTACTCCAGGGTTCAACAGAATTTTCATTTTTAGACAAAAGGTTGTTTTAATATACGCATCATGTTTGTATTTAGTTCCATCACACCGTCTGCTATCTCTGATCGCACTTACGTTTTTTCAAATAGCTATAATCAACCAATAGAAGTGTTTAATATATTGTCTGTTTAATTGTCCTCGTGCATGAAACTATTGTCTCATCAGTTGACTTGTCTTGTGTATGTTGTTGAGGTGGTGGAAATACGCGCACCTGCAGTTGTTTAAATATTGCATTGTTTTCAGAGCCTGTGGTTCCAGTGGCTAGTTGCATGAAAAAAACTATTCCAGGGATGTTAGGCCACAATTTGCCACAGCCTCACAAACTGCCGCAACTCTTAAACTGCGACACTTCGTAGTTTTACCGTGCGACAATTTGTAGTTTGTGGAGATACACAAATTGCCTGTGCCGACCTTCGAAGCATAAAGTGTCGCATAATACGGTTGGAGGGCACATTGGTGCTGCCCCAGTACCCGTGAAGGCCGACGACCGGGAGAGTGGGCCAACTCGAAGCGACTGGAGAAACAAGCCTGTAGTTCCTGAAACTGAAGGGGAATGGGCAATTTAGTGGTGATCACGGTGAAGGGGACAACTGCGGCGAAAAACAGGAACGCCAAGAATGGTTAAATGAGGGGTTGTCGGAAACTGCAACTTCAATAAAATGTGTTCATGGAAATAGACATTGACAATGAAGACGGACATACTGTACGAATGTCGTCCGCCAGTGATATCGTAAGGTGGATTTGCGTTTAATAATACTGCTTGAAATCGTTGTTTTTGATTTCGTTTTAACAGGCTGTTTTCCGTCATAATTAATGGAGAAGGGATTTCAGGGCGCCCCTAGTGGGCCTGAGTATGCGTGGAATTTCGGACTTCTAAGTGGTTAAGAAACTATAAATTTATTATAATGTCTTAACAGAAGAAATGCAACACAGATTTACACTTAACGATCAACAGTCGATTTGCGTTAATCTCTTCAATGCCTTCCTGGTCACACTCGTGTCCATGGAGCTAAGGAGCTTCCAACGGAATTTGCTTTTCTTCTGTTTTCTTGTTTTTGGAATATTGAACTCACGATGGTGATTTGCGTAATATAAGAGAAGATTTAATGACGCTGACAGTGTAGCCATTGTCAAAAGAAGGTTAATGACACTGTCTGTCAACAGAAGGTTTAATGAAGCTGAAACTGGTCACTGTTTGCACAATTTGCACTTTTGTTTTCTCGGCATATACCAGTTATGTGAATTTATCAATCCCAATTAATAAGCGTTTTTGACCATAAACCCATAACATCCCCATTAAACATTGAAAACGTTGTAGAGCAGACACCGATAAATATCCAAGTTGCTGGCTCTCCGTGACAAAGCCAAGTGCGCAGTTGAACGCTTTGATTCTAACGGTTGTGGTTATTACAATTTCATGACCCAGATGTGCTACTTAATTTTGTTTTAATTCAGTTACAGCTTAACCGTGTCAAATGTGATATGTAAGCTAAGTAGTTATTTCCAATGACAGTATCGGAGTAAAATTGCCGAATTCAAGCTACATGGGCACATTGCGTTGACGACAGTTACGTGATCTTTTGCACATTCATTATCTTTGTCTAATATTTATTGCAACCCCGGAAGCTCCACACATTTTAGAAGGATAGACGTCGTCTCTACATGCGCGCACCCAGGAGGGACTCAGTCAACTCGAACGAGCCCCCCCCCCCTCCCCCGTTTGGTGAATGGACAAAAGGTCCGCCTAAGAGAAACAAAAACGAAAAAGTAGAAAACGACACAAAAACCAACTGAAAGGACAGGAACTACCAAAATTCGGCAATTTATACCTCTGTCCGTACACCGTGAATCTTAGAAAAAGGTCCACATTCTCAAAAATTCGACCCCCCCCCCTCCCTATTTTTAGGCAGGGTGCGTGCATGTTCTATGTGTTGGAGAAGTACATTAGGAAAAGATTTAACGTTAACAATAGTAAAGATTTTGTTTAATCATACATTTAGTCATTCAAATACAGCGTTTGAAATCACTGCGACAGAATCTAATCGTAGTCAGGAGTAGGAGTCGGGTTGGACCAAGCGTACTGTCTGCCATTAAAAAGACGGCCATTAACTGCATGCAAGCGATCATCAGTTTGTTTTCCACTTCCACGTGACAGACCTCGTGGTTGTCGTAAGGACTGTCTTCCAGGTGCCCGACGCCTGTCCCGGGAACTATCAGCCAAGTCCAACCCAAGTTGGGGATCAACGATATGAAGTCGTCCCATTGGCATGGCTGTTTCCATGTGGTGACTTGCAAATGACCCGTCAGTTTGATCTTCGTTATTCAGAGAGTTGTCATTGTTTCGTATCTGCCTCCTAATGAAAAAAAAATTAAGAACTGAAAATTTCCAGACTGAGATAAAATCCTCATAAAGCAAGAGAAGAAAGTTTGCTCACTTTTGTAAACAAGTTGCTTTGTTTGTATGACTGTCCTTTGATTTTATGTACATGGTGAGTTTGAGCGAGTAGGTATGAAAATCGTCAACACTATCGTGCATTTAATGAATTAATGGCAGTTGCAAACTTTTTCCATCGCGCTCGAGTCTAAAGGCGGTAATTTACATATATATAATGAAAATGGGTTAGTTTTTATATTCTCGTTTCTGGAGACTTGAAAACACGTTTATGAAAAGCAAGTGGCACTTACGGAAAGCACTGTTATCGCTGAAAAGCTTATCAACTTTTTGAAATGAAAAAATAACTAAAGTATTGTTGAAGAATATGTAAGAACGAATATAATGTCACGGCATGGTAATTAAAGTTCACTGTCACTTGGAGACGAGTTCAACTTTTCCTTTGTGAAACAAATCTTACTTTTGTTTAACAACCTTTCTGGCTAGAAAAACGACCAGCAGCACCAGTAAGACTAACAGACAGAATCCACCGGCGCCCATCAAACTCGAACCTGAAACAGTTGGTTAACCGTTATCTCAGACTTCTTCTTCCCACACTAAAGGTAGAATACACTGCTAAGTGCATTACGTTTGTCAATACGTATAGTAACTCCAGTTTCCAAAGCTACTCGCCCTTGGAGTAAGGTAAAAAATAACGTGACTAGTTCTGGTCTGCGTTTTTTTTTTTTTTTTGAAAATTGATGCTGTGACGAGACTCCACTGAAATTCGACCAAAGAGCACATAAGGCAAAATGCATCGACAATGCTGCTGCTACCGTGTATTTTCGGCCGTCTCGCATTATCAGTTTCCTGGAGCACAATCGAACTTAATCAACAGGTTTGTCAAAATAGGGATCGATATAATAACACTATCGCCTCAACAAATGAGACGCTAGATTTAAGTACTTTGGATTTTTCAACATTCAGCACTACCCTTGGTTGTCATGAATGCTCTTTGGTATTTATGATAATTCTTGATAGCTTATAATTTTGAGCCATTGTTAACCGTGTAATAACAGGTTGGCGAGGACTGGAGTTCACATTTATCTTGGTGATAAGCTATAGTTAATTAAATGATCGACTGTCTCACAAAAATATATAATAATGGAATCATAAAAGTTAATAATATCAAAATATAACAATTTGCGATATGATCAACTTGACAAGGATTGTTCAATTTAGCGAAACTGAAACAAGCAAACGACAGAAACTCACTTATCGGCGACAGCGAGTCTTGTAGAAACGACGCATCTCCAGTTTTTCCGGTGTTGACGTTTGAAACCTCAGACAAAAGAATTTGATCTGTTGTCGGTTGTAGGGTAATCGTCGTGGTGATTGTAGTTGGTATTGTAGTATTTGCTGCGGTTGTGCTCCTAGTGGTAGATGTAGTTGTGTCAGGTGTGATTGTAGTTGTGGGTCTGGTTGTAGTTGTGGGTCTGGTTGTAGTTGTGGGTGTGGTTGTAGTTGTGGGTGTGGTTGTAGTTGTGGGTGTGGTTGTAGTTGTGGGTGTGGTTGTAGTTGTGGGTGTGGTTATAGTTGTGGGTGTGGTTGTAGTTGTGGGTATGGTTATAGTTGGGGGTATGGTTGTAGTTGTGGGTATGGTTGTAGTTGGGGGTATGGTTGTGGTTGTAGTTGTGGGTGTAGTTACTGTTGTAGGTGTGGTAGTGGATGGGGTGGCAGTTGTGGGTGTGGTTATAGTTGTGGTTATGGTTGTAGTCGTGGGTGTTGTTGTGGATGTGATTGCAGATGTGTATGTGGTTGTAGCTGTGGGTGAAGTTGGAGTGGCGGGCATGTTTGTAGTAGTGGTTGAGATTGAAGATTTTGATATGGATATATGTGTTGGTGTGGTTGTTGCAAATGTTGAGGTGTTTGTTGTAGTGGGCGTGGCTGTAGTTGGGGGTGTGGTTGTACTTAGAGGTGCGCCAGTAGTCGTGGGTGCTATTGTAGGTGCTTGTGTAGTTGTAGTGGTTGTAACTGTTGCTGGTGTGGTTGTAATTGTTGGTGTGGTTGTAGGCGTGGTTGTTGTAGTGGGCGCCATCGTTGCTATGTGTGTGGTCGTAGTCGTTGGTGTGTATGTAGTTGTTGGTGTGTTTGTAGTTGTTGGTGTGGTTGTAGTTGCAGGTGTGATCGTAGTTGTGGTTTTACTAATGACTGTGGTCGTAGGTATGAGTGTTGTTGTAGTTCCTGGTGTGGTCTTAGTTGTGGGTGCGGTTTTGGTAGTTGGTGTAGCTTGGTTTGACAGTGTAGTCGTAACTACGGGTACCGTTGTAGTGATTGGCGTGCTTTTAGTCACAAAAGTGATTTCATTGATAGTTGCGGAAGTAGTAGTGGTTGTGGTCGTAGTTTTGAATTTGGTTGTAAATGTTGGTGTGGTTGTGGGTGTGGGTGTCTTTGTTGTACTAGGCGTGGTCATGGCTGTGCGTGATGTTGTAGTTGTGGGCGTGGTTGTGGCTGTGGATCTGCTTGTAGTTTTCGGTCGAATCAGTTCTGAAAAAATTTTAAAAAACTACACAATTCAAGCGAACTTGTTTAGCACACATAGTGCTGGTGACTTGTGTCTGGAACAACTATTTGTTGTAACATTTGTTTTTATTAATGAAAAATATCACGACATGTCTATGATTCTTACACTATGAATTACCGTTTGCAAATTTATTGCCCCTATGTTGGTAAAAATAATTAATTTTCATTCAAATAGCAAGTAATATATATGATTTTTATGAGATTTTCAAATAATTACAATAACTATAAGTAGCTTCATGTTTGTTAAATCGTTAGAAGCATACAAGTATGTATACTATTAGTTCTGTGTTTGGAAGTCTTGGAACCCAGTCAACACCATCATCATTTCTTTAGATTGTGGAAGTTGGTTTCGATAAAATGTCCTTGAAAGGTTAGCAAACACGGTTTTGGCCTACTAACAGATATTAAAAACGATCTTTCCACCCGGTTCTCTGAAACTAAATATTGGACTGTAAGCCTCGACAACCCTCAAAACTTTGGACCTACGCTTCATGCGAGTTACGCGGCAACCGCGGGGAAAGACCACCCACCTATAACTACAATATCCAACCTGTGACAGGGAGTATATGAGTTTTGATTTCAGTCCTGCTTTTATGTCTTTAAGTCCTGCTCTCACGCGTTGTTAACTCTTATTACATGGTTAGAGGATGTTATAAGGGTCCAAGATGTACCTACCCCACAACTAATACACGATCCGTACTCGAAAAAAGTTTAAATGAACGCGCCACTCACGATTCGCACCCGAAGAACCACCGCCATTTTGAACTTGCCGCGAACCCGGAAGTACAATTCATTCAGGAACCCAGGCCGAGAAAACGCCGTCAGTGCGACTGGAGCAGTGCCTGTACTGTTACCAGCCAGCAAACGGGGATAAAATAATCGAAAGCGCGCATTAATTTTAATAAAATCAAAATGCGGACAATTTTATCGAATTTGCTGAAGAAATATGGCGAATAAATTTTGACAGAAATTATTTTGCCAGACTCGGGACCTCAGCCTATCGGACCCGGTGCCGATCGAGACCAGACACTGGCGAACGGTAAACGCATGCGGTTGCAAGCTGTTTTGTCGAAGTAAAATGGTCAAATCATAAATGCTGCAT
>NMRA01000551.1:28070-77634 GCA_002633005.1 Phoronis australis
TAATTTTAATTACCGGTGTTAATTAATAAACTCAACATTTCCCTACGCTCTTACTGTTTTATTTTTTGCGGCAGCCAAGGAGGGGGGGGGGCCGGGCCCCCTAGGCCCCCTCCCCTAAATCCGCCTATGGGTTAGTCCTGTGTCACACTGCCGCAGCAGATCTTAGTTAGCCTCAGTCACCAGCTACCAGTGAAGACTATAGTCAAAATACAGCTTGTTAGTAGGCCTATACAGCTTTGCGCCAAGGCTACCCTGGCCGCAGCGCTCGCTCAAACGAGGTTTATTTAGAACTTGAGTACTTCTCGCGAACTGTGCAAAGTTGTTGGGTTTTAATAGAGATTTTCCCAGACTTTGTATGAGCGCACCAAGCCTAAAACAATGGGGGGCTGGAATTTTCGGGAATGTCTATCTTTTACTATAAGATTCAATGGGTATGTTCAGAGCTATGAATTGCAGACGCTAAATTTTGGTACTTCCTGTCTTCTAGTGGAATGTTGTCTCATTTTCTACTTTTTTCGGAATTCGGGCTTCTCTGACTGAGGCAGACCTTTTTCCAGTACTCCAAAAAGGGAGCTCGTTAGAGCACATAAGTATGAGAAGTCCAACACAAAATGTCATCATTTTTATTCATTAACCCAAAATGATTCAAACTTTTAACATAATACATAACTTAAAATGCACAATACTTTACAACATTTAGCATTACAAACACTATTCAGCAGCAAGTTTCCATGATATGAAAGTGGACATACATGTAACTATTACCATGGTGACGAAATAGTGTTTCCTTACACCAGAATTTGACAAGCATCATTTAAAAAAATATGAAGTTGCAAGGAACAAGAATTAGAGGCTTGAATCTTCACAATCCAATATAGCTTATTTCTCAATTTAAGATTATTCATATCGTTGACTTGATAACCTGAATTAAGAAGCAATAAGTTACAAAACATGACTTGAAAGCAATTGAGACTTAAAATTTAGAAAAATATGAATCATTTTGTGACACCGAATCAAGTCTTGAACAGCAGTTGACAGTCTAACAAAAAACCATTTCAAAATTATTTCAACTATTTTTTAGCTTAGTGTAAGATCACCTGAATGGGAAATTTACAGTAAAATAATTCGAATACATCTTATATTTTTGCACAAAAAAACACGAAAATTGAACAAAGTTTCTTTTTTGTAGCAACGTTTGTCAAAATGTATCAACGCTAAATCTTCACAAATTACAAAGTAGCCGATTGAACATGCCTTTCAGTTCAGCAAAATTCGCCATGTTTTCGGTGCCGCCAGAAATGAGACCAAGTCCAACGGGAATTGTGAGCACATTTATCACTTAATGAGTCACAACTGCAAGTCTGAAATTTGGTGAACACTGTTAAATCGTGCAGAATAGCAAGTAAAGATATGTCTAACTAAATTTCACTGTAATTTGTTGGCGAAAACAAATTACACAAAGTTTTAAACTCCTAACTTATCCCGCTGTCCTCCAATATGGCCGACGCGATCCAAACAAAGTGACCCAAATTTCGCCACAAAACTTGCAATAACTTTACACTGTTTGCCCTGATTTTGATACTTTTTCGATTTTTACTGAGTAGAATGCACTACCTTTCCGATGATAGCAAAGTACTTTTTCAAAACGAGAAAAAAAATAAAACCGAAAAAAAATAGTTCGACCCATATTGGTTCTTAGGTTCGACCGGCCTACGTAAGGAATTAAACACCAATGGTATTTTAACATAGGAAGTACGCGTAACATTCCAAAAAAAATCAACGACCACTAACTACAAACTACAAATACACTACATATGCAAACGAATCACGAGATATTACTAATAAAACAAAATAATGAAGACTTTTCGAGCAAGCGATAGCACATTCAGTTATAAGGAAAAAATGGCGGCGTTCAGGACAAGTTCCTGAACTGATGAGCCGGAAATGTGGGTACGGAAATAACCGATGACAGCCAGTAATTATACGCTCACAGAGAAGGGTCAAATACTGTTAAAAAATCGCTTTTGGCAAGAAAGGCGAAAAGAATATAAAGAAAGGTTGTCGAAAATAAGAAATTATGTAGTAAGTATTTTCGGATACTGGAACCACATGGGCAGTTTGAGAGCAGGCCTTTAAGTGGGACACCAATGATGCAATAGTAGAAGACAGAACGACAGTTGGTTGAAATCATCAAAACATTGTTCAGTATCCTTTTAAATTGAGGTGCTTGTTATTTTAATTACCACAGAATTCGACAATGAAACTCAATTGGCTGAGAACATAAGCACTGAATTGAATGAACATGACTAGTCTGCAGAAGAATTTTTAACTCCATTGTGTGAAACGCGTCATTTTCCCTCTGTGTTACCCTACAGTACGCACTTGATAGTTATCAATAGTTTGTGCATGTAACGAATCGCCCGCCATCACTTTGAATCCCGTCCACATCACTAGTGCAGTCCTTCACGACTTGGTAATCAACTATCGCATACGACTAACACGTGTTGCGACATAATTTTCGAGCTAAAGTCTAATAGGATTAGTCGATTGAAAAAAGTGCCCGTTTATATTTCGACTCGGGTACTGGAAATCGTATCTGACACTTGGACCACTGTACACTCTTTCATAGTGCTACGAAAGGTAGCACTTTCAGTATAGGTGGCGCTGTGAAACACGGTAGGACTGCTCACACACATACAAACTGCTTCAGTCCTAACCTACTGGTATCTGTGGCCTGATGCATGAAAAGTGAGTTCAGGGCTGAAGTCGGAAATTTTGTCCCGCGCTCCCGTGTCACAAGTTATGAAAAGCTACTTTGTAAAGTAATTCTCATCACAGAATATTAATAATTGATGCAAAATACCCGTTTCATTAGCAATATTCGGAGACTTAGGGATTTCATTTTTAATTAAGATTACAGTGTTTTTCAAAAATAGTTGTGCAAAAAGAATTTTTTTATTTGAAAGTAACTTTTCACGAATCAGACCCTGGGCATGAGTCAATAATTAATAGTGCTACTATTATAACTATTCAGAAACCTCATGTTGCACTCACCGTATTGACAGACGAAGTTATTGGGCTCGTGACATTTTCGGTCATTCCACTGAGAACGCTGTATATTCCAGATTCCCTCATATCGTACTTCCACGCACTCTTCTTCTCTATTACTTGGTTCGTACGGTCCCCAGTTGGTGAAACCCACTTCCGTTCCTTTTTAAAAAATCGAATGTGCCCCTATTTAATAATCGTTTCTTTGCCTCATATCAGGTCACTTACTTTGCCCTGACTCATATAATAGTTATTAATCTATAGAAAACGTTGGCACTGAAAATCGGTTTATTGCTTCATAGCATTGTACAAGCCACTGATGCACTCATGATATTCAAAACAAAAAACAAAGACAAATTGCAGTTTCGCTTAAATTAAAAATTTAACGAACGGTTTTGATTGCCCCAAGGTATTACAAAAACATTACCGTCAGTCCATTGCCATTTCCGGTCAGCGTCTCTCTTCCAGGTGGCACCTATCCAGTAGTTTCCAACAAACATCCTGTCATGTTTGTCTTTGTTTTCAATAAACTCTATCAGCTTCTTTTGAGTTTCCGGGTTCTCAACGCGAGCTAAATAGCCCTTCTCTCCGTTAAAACGTTTCTTTTCGCATGCTAATTTGGCCTGGGACCAGGTTGAACCCTCATCGCTGTTAGTAAAATCCCGCAGAACACCTCCGAAGTAGTAACAGCTGGTGCCAATTTGTTGACAACGAAATACCCATGGATCCGTGCTCTTATCAAAGCAGTAGTCATCCGAGTGTTCGCACTTAATATTATCTAAAACATGCATAACAAAGCAATTACACAACAGAAATACAGGACATCGTTACTTCCACAAGTGAACAAAAACTGAGTTCTGTAGACCGCAAGACCAAAGTTCGTGCTGTGCCTTGAGGCGAAACTTTTCTATTATGGAACGCTAGCGGTGAATTCAATGGCACCATCCAACACTCTCATCTCGCGTCCCAATTACAAAAGTGGCCGCCATCGGATAGGCTAAAGATCTTGCGTGATTTTGATTTTCTTGCAAAAAATCGTGTTCTACGGAACACTATACCACCCTTGCCATTGCTTACGTAATCTTTTTCATTAACGAGTAATTTTTCAACTTTTAACCAGGGCGATCTTAATAAAAAATGTTAAGTGAAATGTACCCATGTTTGCTCGGTATATTATCTACAACAAGATATTGAAAGAATACTACCACAGAAACACATTGGACATTTTTTTCAAAATCTTCCGATTTCCATAAACTAGCGATTTGGGAAAACCAAGGCGATGGAACGTTTTACTTCTGGACATAAGGTCTCATCTTCACGTATCTGGACAACCAGAAATGTTCTATCGGTGTACGTGTAGCGGTAATTCTAGCTCCCAAATATAGGCTCATAGGCCTACATTCCGCAAGTGGACCAATAGGCCTACATTCGTTACCACAAGTAAAATTTTCCAGGGTTTATAGACTGAAGAATGTCACCGAGTGTCAACTAAGTCTTTAGAGAAACATGATATACCTGGATTTTTCGTAAACAGGACCCACAACTACCGGCCAACGAGCCTATAATTGGAAAATTTTGCGTACATAGGCATCTATGCCCGCTTTTGAAACCGCAATCAAATTTCTTAAGGTTTACAGGGTTTCCGAAACTGAGCAGTGTCGGAAAATGTCAAACAAAAACGAGCCTTCCTAAGATACAGGACATGTTTCAATTCTGCACTTTTACAAAATAATTTTCTTTATTATACACATTGATCCTCATTCGTTGGCTGGCACATTTTCCCATTATAAGCGCCCTCGTTTTCAAATGCACTGTCATGGTTGTGTCCCGAGGTACTAAAAAGGTAAATAATATATTTTCCAAATATATAGCCTGGACTTATTACCATTTATTTCCGTTAATTTATTTCAGTACGCTTTTGGGCTTATCTGTAAAATAAACTTCATTAACGGCTCAAATTCAGTTTCCAAAACCTGGCAATCATCAACGACCTTCCTATTAGTGTTTCACAGAAACTTTTCACTCGTTCATAGATTACTGTTATGAATTATTTTAAAACACATGTCATAAAAAGTTATGAACCTGGTTGCACCAGCGCCAGCTGCTTCGTGTGTAACTACTTTTTTAAAACATGCCAAGAAAATTTATTTTAGTATGGACTGCCACCAAATTGAAACTATCTTGAAATTCCTTTTTCCTGTAGCGTGTATTTTTCTGGCGGCATCGTATTAAGCAGACTCCTGTGGCGATCTGTTTCATGAAGAGTGACTTACGACATAAGACAGAAATTTAGTCATAGCCTACACACAACTGTTTCTAAAAATAATTTAATCTCACTTGAGCAAAAGTGCAAAGTCTCTCAGAATATATAGATAACTGCTGAGGAAATTCCTATAAACTATTTCTAGACTATAATGAGCACGGAATGTGCACGATTAAGTTACACCGAAATTGAAGGACGTTGCACCTAACGATTTTGTGTGACAATGCAATGTCGCTACTGCTATCCGACAGTTCTGACGCACCTAACCCGAGGACGATACTGCTGCCACCTAACGGCGTCAAAACAAGTCAACCATGTATTGTATCTGATACCATCTCCTTTTCGTACAATCTTGGGGTTTAAACACCGGGAGGTAAACTCTCCATATCACAAGTAAGTGATTTGGAGTTTACACCTCTAAGTCACTGGGATCATTTGACACACGAGTTACAGGGCGATCATTTAACAATTTTTCTGCACAAACCGTTTTGATCCAGTATACTGGCTCATCCATTAAGGCTTTAAAAAGTTCCGAATATTCCGTATACACCGTATCAATATTCTCTTCCACTAGCTGGATTTAAAACCCAATTTACTGTTTTCTACAGTAAATAATCGTGGATCTACACCATGAATCTATAAACTTTGGCTTTCCAATAACATCGCTACCATGCCACTGTGAGTACTGTAAAGCGTGACGGTCAGTAGGCGGCACCCCCACTTGGCGGAACATGACATTGACATCGCCTATGATTCAGTAAGGTAACATAAATTGAACAGAAAATGAAATTTTAGGATACTATGAATTCACGAAGGGCTGCGCATGAGCTCAACATGAAAACATGTCCCTTTCACTTTCCACCAACATAAATCTGCATGACAACGGGAGGCCCGCAAAACAACCTTGAAAAGGAAATCCATAACCGCACAGGTGAGTGACAAACACACGCGACTGTGGGACTACCTGACAACTAATAAATAAAAAACAAAGCAATGAACACTATATATACACTGCTTCTACCAATAGACTTGTCTCTCTTGCTTAAACTTATAGGTTGGACTTACCAAACTGACATATGAACTTGGATGGAACCTTCACTAGAACCTTAACGTCTTTATTTTCATCGTTCCACTTGTAGTGACCTCTTTTTTGAGTGTCGCCGTAAGTCCCATACCTGAATTACACATCAAGCTCTACGTCAGTAGTCTCAGTGGCGAAAGCCTAAATATTATGCCAATAGCCGCGCTTGTGAACAAGACATAGGAGTGAAGGCAGCTACCCCCAAATACTCCCCCAGTTATGATAACCATAATTGAACAAATATTCCGAAGGATAAATAGTTGACATCGTTAACGGGTGAAGAAGCGATCCAAACTGAGCAACATTTTACGTAGATACAGTGCAGTATACGGCTTTGGTAGGCTAACTCTGAAATAAGATGTACAGTGTATTCCTCTATCATTTGGTTCACGGGGGAAAAGAGAATGTTCTGCTAGTGCCATGGTCAACTAAATACTAATTGCTATGTGTCTTGTAACCACGCTGAACCTAATTTTTTCTACCATAGGATTTCTACTTTTAGCGCCACTAACTGCAAAATTAGATTACTATAGAATGAGATGCAACTCGTCGGATAATGCGTTCAAACCATTTGAAAACAGGAGAAACGCTAGTACGATAATTCACTTCCTCTGGTGTTTCATACAGTGAACGCAATTATTCAGCTCAGCCTGTTTTTAATGGACATCACCATTAATTTACCACAACTGAATGCGGTCCTCTTCCCCTCCATTGTCATTAGGCTCTCCCTCCATCCAATTAAACCACGTGACCTCGTCGCCGTTCGTCCAGTACCAGCGCTTGAAAGTCCTTGCTCCGATCCAGTAATTATATTTCCTATCATTCACTAGGTCATTGAGAAAATTCTGTTGTTTCTGATTTTGGATGCTCGCAAGAGTCCCCCCACGTGACAAACACATTTCCTTCGCCTCAAACCAGCTCTTCTTGTCATTGTCATTTATTTCGAAGTACAACTGCTCGTCAAACTGCTTTCCATGTGGGCAACGCGGTAAAACGGCTCCTGAAAGTAAAAGGATATGTAAATTAGGCATTCAAGTCTTCTGATAAAAACTTAATTTTGATTTTGACCATCTACGGTTATGAAGTTGGTCTCCTTATTCCAAGTATATGCGATTTCTCAGCTTGGAAAGAACTGACATTTACTATTCACTGAACACCAACTGGCCTGTCGTGAGGGATTACTTTATTCGCGGACAATGATCTCAAGCAATGACTGCCATCTGTTGCCAATCTCGAAAAGAACTTGAGTAAAGAACAAATTAATAATGAAACTGCCAGTCAAACCTGGCAAAAACTTACAACCCATGTTGTTTTTTCACACATATGTTATGCAACCTCTGGAAAATAAGACATCATCTGTAGATATTGGGCTAATGTGCGAACTGATGTATGAGCATTGAGTACAATGAAGAAATTGCTTCACAAGCTGTCGCTACCCCCTTGGTCGGATTTTCTCTTCCAAACAACACAAATTTTAACTCCATTTTCCTCATTAATATTTTTCCTTGGAGGCATTCAATGATTCCTAACAGATGTCGTCATTTTTCCAGTTATTTGTGTCAATTGTATCTTTATGTGACTCACAAATCGTCCATTTGCCTTTCAAGGGAATCACTTTCAACACGGATCAAAACTCCAGTGCACATACATTCTCTCCCTTGTCATGTTGTGTACTTAGTGCAGTTGCAATGTGGCACACAGTTGTTTGTACTTAGTTTGGAAACGTACTTTCTCAAGGCTATGTACATGTAGGGCCCTAGACAAATGTCCAAATTTGGCTAACTTTGAAGCTTCTTTTTTCAGAAATGGTTGATCTTTTTCATATGAAACTTTCAAATTCTATAATTTATGCACTGTGGTGAAATGTCGTTGAAATGTTCCAATTTTGCATGATCTTCATGAAAATATTTTTAAGTTGCATCAAACGAAAATAATGATACTTTATAAAACTGAAACTGTGTTTTTGAGAGTTCACCTTGACCATTCAATCAATCAAATAAAATTTAATCATTTTATTGATACCGTTGTTTTGCTACTAAAAAATCTTTCTTTTTTGCTTAATTTTACAGAAAGATATGGTCACGTGACCCAATTTATAACAGATCGGTAAAATGTCACATTCATAGCTTTTCCACTTACTGATTCCTAGTTGAAATGTTTAGTTTTGTATATATTTTGCTAAATATGAAAACCTGTCATTGAGGTGCCACATAACCTTAAAGCTACGTAGGACCATAAACAAATGTCCAGTCATGTCTTAAAATGATTGATCGACTTCATGTAGGTATCCATATGATGTGTTTAGAAAATTGTTCTCCAAAACCGTACTAGGAAGTATGTTTGGAATGTTCCGTTTTTTCGTGATACGCCATCAAAAACGAAATGAGGTTAGACGTTGAATATGTGTAAAAGAAGAAAATTGGCCGTGATAGTGATTCCGCTGTTTTGTTGTCAGTGTGGCTTTCTTTTTCTTAACTTTGACTTACAGACTAGTCACGTATCCGTATTAACAGGATCTCGCTAACATATCAAAGCTATATTCCACCAAGCTTTTGCAGTATTTTTTCTTTGGAATTGTTCTCGGCCGAAAACAGCGGGTCCCGTGCAAATGGTATTCTAAGTGTTCTACGTCAATGACTAATCCTGTGTTGGATAGCATAGCTGTTTTAGTGAATTGGAACAGCATTATATGTAAATTGAGTTCAACCGACTTACCTTGGCAGCCAACGTGTGACCACAACAACCAAATAAGTAAAGTCGATAGAAGTCTCATGTTTGCGAAACTAAATGGGGCGTCGTACTAGCTCAAGTGACAAGACACCGGCACTGCTCCGTATCCTCGCACGTCATCCGGCAAATCTTACTCTCATTTAAATCACGGGCATTGGCCGTGAGAAATGAGTTGATAAGATTCAAATTAAACGCACACGACAAGAACAACATTCAGTGGAACTATATTGTACTGCAGGAGGTGACAGGATGTCACTTTCTGATTGGCTAGTTTAAAATTTTGGGATAAGGTTTGTGTTGATCTTATCTTAATACGACTATAACTCAAAGGATCATTGCCTGCCTGTTACAAAATAAATCTTTACATGATAACGGCTTGTCAGATAGACGTTTATCTCTTTTCATAGCAAAGGCGTTGTGTTTTTACCCTTCGACACAATAGAAAAAGGACAAGTGAAGTTTCTAAATTACTTTAAACGTTGTAAAAGCATGTTTTCAGTCAGAAATCTGAAAATATTTATCTTTAATAGGATGAAAATGGAAGTAAAAAAGTCAATTGATGGAATGCGAAAAAATCGACGAAGGTTGATAGTTAGTTATCTAGTGTTGTTTTCTCCAGATATCAGTAAGTAAGAGGCGAGTAGGCTTTAATCCGCCAATGCTTTTAACGCGCCATTGGAAACTTAAAAGTTTGCGTTTCGGTCGTTTTTGGGTCCAGGTTCTAATCTCCACAAGTTCCGACTCGACTCAAAGAGCGCAAGCAACAAAATCAGGCTCATCCTGGTCCTAACATGATTTCAAGGCTTAAAAAGAACTTATTCGATTTGACTATCATTCGAAAAAAAACAGGCCCGCCCGGTTGAACTCTGCCTCATTCAACACCCTATCGGTCATGCAGGGTTGAACACTGTTTCATTCAACCCCTAGCTCTGTCGATATGAAAGTTGTACTAAATTGGGTTTGCTTTGCGAATGTATTAGGGTGTTTCGCTGATGATATAGAATTTAAAGAATTAGTTATAACGAATTGCGTCCAGTTCATGAGTTACAATTCAGCAATGAAATGAAAGTTATTTCGCGTCAACCTAAAAAATTGGGGGGGCTCGAATTTTTGAGAATGTGGACCTTTTATCAAGATTCACGGAGTACGTTCAGAGCTATGTACTGTGCATTCACCGAGTTTTGGTAGTTCCTGCCTTTTTAGTGGACTTTTGTGTCATTTTCTACTTTTTTCGGAGGTTTTTGTCTCTCTGAGGCGGACCTTTTTTGCCCACTTCATCAAATGGGAGCTCGTTCGAGCCCCCCGAGCTTCCCCCTGGGTGCGCGCATGGTTTACATGGATTTGTTGTCAAAGGTTTATAAAATGGTCAAAAACTACTTAGAAGAATTGTCTTTGGTGTGCAAATTGTTAAATATTTTTACAACAGTAGACGCATACTTCATACAGTTTGAGTGCTATATGCAACAATGTGGGAAAACTCATCCCTATAAAATGCCATGGCTTCTTGTCAGTTGATGTAGTTGACATATCCGATAGCAGTCGTGAGGTTAATCCGCTATTATCGGATTGTTTAGATTCTTTTTCGTCCTTGTCTGTGACGAAACTATTTCGCCAAGGGTACAATTTAGCTGAAACCCAGGGATCCGTGACCTATTTAAATATGTTGTGCAGCATACTTGTAAAGACGCCGGAAAACGAGAACGTGATCTAGAAAGCATTACTAAGCAAGACATTGCTGAAGTGGACTGGGAAATTTTGTTAATTACAGCCTACATGTACGGGTGGCAAAGTTTTTCAAGTTCATGAAAATGAAATTCTATTTTATTCGTTATGGCGACTAATTTGTGCAGCACGAGAAATTCAAAGGTAACTTCAACTTTCTTGATTTAAATTAAAAGAGGGAAGAAGGCACCGGCTGCCAAACCCTAATATTAGCTGTGACAAATTATTGTTATTATTATTATCTGACTAAAATCTCTCGATATGGTTACTGTAGTAATATCAGTTTTGAGTCAACTAGGCTAAACATTTTTATTCCATGATAAGACATTGCTTTCTGGTCACGAAAGTTATCTATAGTAATATTGGCCGTAAACTGCGTGATATTGTGGAGCAACGATGGTAGGATATAACAACTTTCTTATTAAATCGCTGTCTATGAAAAAATAATTCAAACTGTCAAAATAGCAAGCTAGATGTCCGCAGCCATTTCACTAGCGAGTCTGTGTTGTCGTTCTCTAGGATAGTGTTGGGTTATCAGGTTTGCAAGGTACATGTAGGATCAACTATTATCAAAATCCAAAGCTCAACAATTGATTGCGGGCTATCTCAATCTATTATAATGATTTCGCTCTCTTTTCTTTGAAAGGGACTCGCCCTTATTAACAGAACAATTGGTGTTTTAAACAATTAAAGTTGTTATCAATAGTTATTTATCGTGTGTCCGTTAGATGAACTCGGTCCTCAAGGCACTTGTGAGCTCCATAACAAAAGGTATTGTTCAGGGTAGAGTTCAGTAACGCTGGAACAGTAAGACATCAAGATATTGCCGCGTATTTCAATGCGAGCATGTGACTTTAGCTCGAGGCAGCTTTGCCCTGTTTTGCTCATTGTGCGTTGTTAGGTGGTCGCCCTTCGCGGCTATTTGGTTTTACCAGGCTAGGATTAGTGAGCAATGCGTTGGACATGGGCGGCGCAGCACTGAATTAAGTGGGGGTTATAGCATTAAAGTGAACCCACAAGGTAAACGAAATAGAGGCAGACCACGAATGACCTGGAGAAGATGTATCACCGATGACATGGAGAAGTTAGGATACTCGTGGAGACAGCTAGAAGGAATCGCCCATGACAGAACAAAATGGAAATCTCTGATTCGTGGCCTATACCCTGGTAGAGGTGACAGGCATTGATGATGATAGCCCCCCAGCCCCCTATGCTGCGCTCCACCCATCTCCATGGGCGGCGCAACACTGAAATAAGTGCATGGGAACTTTGGCGCTCCCCGATCCCACAGCCCCCTATGGTGCGCTGTCCATGATGGATGGCTCGTTTGGTCTTCGGAGCTGTTTCCACGAATAACGCGCTAAGACCACTAACTGGTTCTTGTTACTATACCACTATGTCTGGGGATACCTGACAAAAATGCATATCTTACAGAAAGCACACTAGATGGCCTTTCTCATGGACAATGAAACTGAATAATGAAGCCATGCTCTGTGCCTTGAAATGGTATGTCCACCGGGAAAAAAAAACATTCGAAATGATGAAGAAAATGACGAAAAATTGGTAATTCGGATTTTTTTCTCCAAAATGACAAATCTATAATTTCCCCGGTCCCAGAGTGGACTGAGGAGACTCCAACGTGTTGACAGCTAGATTCCAGAGATTTAGGCAAAAATACCAACAAGTTTTTTAATTTCCACTCGTCTGAAGGGTACCTGCCTGTAATTGCAGCAAATTAAAATTTCTACCTGAACAAGCAAATAGTTACTTTCAAAATTGTGGAATTTCCAGATCCGGGCAAAATAGGGTAGAAGCCGTGTGGATGGACTTTTTTCAAAACAACTCCAAGGACAACTGAACCCATTTGCGGCAATCCCTACGTGTCACGTAATTGAAATCAAACCTGGCTCACCGCGTTGTTTTTTCATTTTGGCGGGACCTAAAGAGGTCCGAAACGTGGCTTTAGACTTTGAAAATAGACATATTTTCCCAATCTGCTTCACACTTGGTTTGAAATAAACAAAAAATAGCAAAACTCAAAATTGATTTCAGGGCATTTTGCCCAAGGCTTGGATGGATTCAGTAAATCAAAAGACGTTCCTGGGAAATCTTTTTTAAGGATAATTAAGAGTTAAGGGCAATTAATGAGGTACAGGAAACCAATAGTGCAAGAAACTGGACACGTTACATTCTGAGTATTCGTACGGCGTTAGAAATCAAGTGAACGTACAAACGATGTATTTTTATGAACAGTTTTTGTTGAACATGGCGTTACATTTATTTTTAATGGTTACTGGTCGGATATAGTTGTCATTGTGTGTGTGATCGAGTCCTTCCCTATTTGATGTTTTCGTCATGGTGGCCCTTTATGGACCTTCCATGAAGATATCTCATGAGAGACGAAGTACCGGACAATTGAAATGTGTATATTCTCATTCTGTGATTCGAAAATGACGCCTGCAATATTGATTTTTAGCTTTTCCCTCTGCAATGACCCTGGGTCAACTCTTACATCAATTGATGCCCGACACGAAATCAGCGTTTATCTATTAAGGCTATTAAAAATGAACCGTTGTATTCAACAAAACTTGTTTCAAGGAAAATTTGTTGCCGAAATATTTTGATTTTATGAATAATGCAAAGACTTAGATTAAAAGGAAAAAATCACTTAAACTGGATTGTGACAAGGTGTTAAAAACCCTAGGTATTACTTGCAAGTTTTTTTGTTTAGCACCTTCGATTTAAGTTGATAAAATAGAGCATTAGTTTCAGCTTTCGAACCGCGAATTTCCGTAGATAAGCCCATGGGCGTGTATTTGGAAAATGAACAATTTTAGGCGTTTTAGCCAGGGCGTTTATTCGGAAAAGGGGGCGTGTTAACGGAAAGCCATAGTTTTTCTTGACTTAACACTATTTTACTTAAAGCCGCGTTTTTGATTTTTTGTTAATAAATGCACAGATCCCCAACACCTTGTTTGTTTTTATAAATCATAAATGCTCCACAAAACTGAATTTGTAACAATAAGTTGATGCTGAGTGGGATTTTTAGAGGAAAATTTTTAAATTAACGTCTCACAGTCTGGACACTTGAAACCACAAGTTGTAACACCAAATAAACGACCATAGGCGTGTATTTGGCATAATTTTCTGAATAAACGCCCATGGGCGTTTCATGGGGTGGGCTTATCTATGGAAAACCCCGGTATGATGAAATGAATAATACTACTGACGCCGGTTACGATTGGCCAGTAATTATAACAAAAATGAGAAATCTCTCAGTTTGTTTGGACGAACTGTAAAACACGAGTTCACGTCCATGTAAGTGAGTGAGGGAGGGGGACCTATTGAAGTAGGCTAGGTCGTGTTAACACCTTAAATGTGTATCTTCCAAAGAGTTTCTATGGGACTAAATTGATTTAGTTACCAGACCAGGTAAAAACGAGTGTAAGCGCATTGTAAAACAACTCTATTGACTCACGCATGAGAAATTTGTCGGCTTATCTGTGTGCATGGCTATTTGTTGCATGTTCGATGTAAATGTTTTCATAGCCTAGGTGACACATGTCTCTAGTTCCGTCCCAACTCGCAATGTGCGATATTCATTTTTCGAAATGTGACCCTCGATCTTGACGACTACTTCGGCACTGGGTCTTCGTAACAATATCATAAGCCCCCCGAGCACAGCAGAGCACCGGGCCCCACCAACACATCTGCTCATAGCAATAAAACTCGTGAATTTGCAAACTTCATGAATCATCTAAAAGTTCACGTGTCCAAACATCTCCGCTGTATTCACATACTGTACTGAGGGAATGAATTTATTATGGGGCGCTGCTTTCACCATTTTCTTGTTATTGCGTTAGGCATGCCAACCGTGTATCCAGGTATTGCGGTCTGTACATGTATTTGTCTTAAAATGGCGAAACGGTACTTGATCACTAAAGGATGCCATGAGCTAGTGGACATTGCCTGATTGTTTAGTCACGAATTTTTTTTATTTACTAAGTTATCATTTCATGTTTCGGGTCTCATCTTCCCTTGGTGAGTCGGTGCACGCGTCCAATGAGCTCATTGGTCGGTCGGTCTGGTAATAATCCTTAACCGTTATAGGATTCTATTTCCGCTACCCTCAAGAACATCGAAACCGACAGCAACTCAAGAAAGCGCTTAATCCGTTAAGAATCCATCATTGACAGTTCAACATAGGCGAAATATTATTCGTATTGTTTATTTCCATTGAGCAAAAAAAGTCAATGGCCCACAGTACAATAATAGCGTTCAACCTCATAAAACTTAAACATTCAACACTATTCTGCACAGCCTTTCAGTATAAATTTTACACTCTTCCATCGAATGAATGAAAATTATCACGGTTAGAAACCGTCAAACACATACGGTGCATAGCGTACATCTTCCTGAGGTTATGGAATGCATCACAAACAAGAACAAAATGCAATTTGTTTTCAGCACAGTTGATCACTCTCAGAAATGGCGCATTCTAACATCATAGTCCATTATCAAATGCCTACCACTCTCAACTAATAAAGCCGCAAAATGTCCCTAGGCATCTTCCTTCTTAGCATCGCGGGCTAACTAACAGTATAAATACCAACTTTTTGATGGACTTAGGAGAAACAGGACTGAGCTTAATTGCGATGAAATGAACATCACAAAAATGAAGCGGAGCATATTTGAGCGAAAATTGTTAAAAGGACCCGTGAACTACATATTTAACACTGCAAAACTAAAGAGTTAGGTTTTCTCAAAGCCAAAACCTGATGGAAAAAATATTTTTCTTCAAAATGCCGGCAAAAATCAATAATGATTCGTGGAATGATTCCGCTAAGGTTTCCATGTTTTCAAACGCAAGGTCTTCTAAAACGGTTAATGTTAACTTCACATTTGGCGAAAAATTATGTGGCCTTACTGTCCCGTCCACTTTCATATAAAATGCATGTGAATTGGTTTTTGTTTTTTATTATCAAATAATTGTAGATAAGATGTATGGTTTGATCGAATGTCTTGCTGAAATGGACAATTGAAATTAATTTAGATTTTTACTGTAAGGAAAGACGTCACAATTTTTAAATTGTGACGTCTTTCCTTACATTTAAAAATGATTGTGGATATCAGTTTTTGTCTTTGTAACTCACGCTCCGTGAATAGTTCCTTGTTTGAAAGCGTACGTGTGCATTTGTACAGTCTGTGTGTGTTGTGCTTGGAGGTATTGTGTAAAACTTTTTAGGTTTCCAATTGTTTTTCATTTAAATTTGTTTCTTGATTTTTGTCATAGACCCAGAGTCTAGTATCTTGTCTTCATTGATAATGGACTTTTGTACAGACATTGTCCTAAGTGCAAAAATGACGACGTGCATGATGCATGAAGGACCAAATAGAATTTTTTTAAACCGAGATTGAAAAATTCGGAAATCTTAGATGTTTTGATTTCTCTTTTTTCAATTTCTCCGAAAATTTGAAAATCAGAAAATTGCGTCAATTTTTTATTTTTCGTTTTGTGAAGAAGATGAAAAGGGAACACTAATTCCACTTTTAATTTTCCTAACATCAAAGGTTTTGTGCAAAGTTCAAAGTGCAGAGCGATAAATAAGGGGGGATTGAGCAACATGCTCAGATCTCTTTGGATGTCAACCAGTCAAACGTTTTAGCCGATCAATGAAATGGAAACATTGGTCCGGACCACAGGCCCAGTCAAGTACATTTAAGGTAATCCTTCTCTGTTGGCTCGTCGCGTCGCTCTAACCAATGAAACGACAGTATTGGCCTGACCGTTGGTAAACACTGTGTGGAAATTGAAAATCGAAAAAATGGAGACGATTTTGAATTCCTGAACTCTCTGCTTCGCAAGGAAATCGAAAAACGCAATCAACTCGATTTTAGATCTATCGGTGTAAGTTGCAATTCTGATCATATTTTAATGAATCAACAGTTGACTCGAATTTCTAATTTTTATTTTTAGATTTTTTGGAGAACATAAAACACAAAAAAAAATAAAATTTGGTTACATTTTCTAATTTTTTTCAATTTCGTTTTGATAGAAAAATCGAGTTGGTCTTTTCATACACAGACCGACATAAAGAGATTAAAGAAACATATTTATTTACTGGGATAATGGATAAAACAATACGTTCAAGAACTGGGCCCTCACGTACAAAACGGTTTTGTGCTAAAAAGATGAAAAGTCAGTAATATGTAACGTAAAGCAGGCAAAATATTTTGGTCACGTGACATGCTTCGTAAACAAACATAACAGCAGAACTCGGGGTTATTTTTTGACTAGTTATCGTTTTTATAAGTTCCGGGCTACAAATTACGTGGATGTTTGAAGTCATCATATTCAAGTTCAACAAACAAAGACAGCTTACCGTAAGTCGCGAAAAAGAAGTCATGCGGCTTCGTGTGATATGTGCCGAAAGAATCTCGTCATCTATGTTTCATTAGGAAATGGGTAATCGTCAAGAAATTTTTTCTCAAGTGAACGTGTTTCTGTTTTGCAAACATTTTGGCCTGGTCTGCACGCCACCTGTTGGGCACATCGCGTGGTCTAAAGAACTCGGGACTTTCTACTGAGTGTGCAAACGATCTAGTCCACTAAGATATCGGAACCACCAGTGATCTAGAGCACTACATGGTTAACAGAAGTCCCGGCTTCGAGTCGCGGTGGGGACAGAAATTTTTCCAGGTGTATATTTAGGTTGTGATATGTCCAACAGGTATTTGCATTTATTTTGGCCGCCAATTAATCATTTACATATCCGTGTGTCTGTTGTGTTTCGTATTCCCGAATGTCAATAGAACCAAAATAATGTGACTTAACAGCTGTGGTCTTCTTCATGATTTACGTTTAAGACATCTTCAATATAATAGCTGATAACACTGAGTTTTGACTCATGGCTGTCAATAAGTGGTTCTAAATCACCCAGCTAAATGTATAACTAAAAAAAAAAACAGCACGACGGAAATTCTGTGATTATATCCAAACAGACGTAACGTTAGACATAATCAGCGAAACACTGTTCACATCTCTACTATCTTTGCAGGCTGAAGGAACGTCAAAACTGTTGACAAAGGGTTATTTAGTCAGAGAGCGCCACGCAACTTGATTGTCGCAAAACGTCACCTGGTCGTATTCGCTTTCAGAAGGTTTAATGAGATATTGACCTGAATGACATAGACTGTCGCACATTTGATCACGCGTCTTTTGCACGTTGGCGGACTCGCTGTAACGCCTGTCCGCTAAGTAACCATGCACGTCTTGGGGAATTTCATAGTCATCATCATTCGGTGGAAACTGGTTGTTGTTGCCGGTTCCCTGTCCCTCACGTTGCGTAATAGCGTCACGCCCTACTGCGTTGCCGGAATCATTGTAATTATTCACTATGCTCATCTCGTACTCTGAATGCTCTGCTTCGGCTCGCTTTTCGTCATCATATGAAATCTGCTTCAACGACGAATTGATGAAGGGACGTTTACCTATGTGAAAAGGCCTCGACATAAGATCCAATCGCATCATTGCACAGTAGAATATATGGTTCATAAGCTATTATCTACTCAAACAACAGACAGGGAAAAAATTGTCAAAAAATTTAAGTTACACGTGAAAGAATGATGAAATTCATGACCAGTCCAACTGGTTCTTGAAGCAAGTGGCAGGCACGGGGAACATTTGCGTCACTGCAATGTGTTTGCAGCTTGAAGTACACTCACCCCTATGCAAACCAACAGGGACTCCACTCGCATCCACACCGGGGCCCCACATTCATTGGTAAAACTTGATACTACGTTGGGCGAGGTGTGAAATTCTGTTGCTCGGAGTGTGGTCAAAAATTTGTGACCAGGGGGTAGAAATTCGACTGGAGACGACGGAGAGCGGTCAGTTCAAATTATCAGGGAAGCCAAATTTCCGATAGCTTAGGGATATGAGAAGGTTATGTAGAACCTAAGAAAAACGTCGAAATGTGGCGAACATCGGAGTATCATGGCTCATAAATGGTAATCAGATCGATACTTTTTCATACCACTCTTTGTATAAAACGTTGTAAGGAATATCTTTATTTCGGCCTTTGCATAAAAGGCTATCAAAAATGCATTTTAGGACATTGATGAAAAATTAAATCGAAACTTGCATTAAACGAAAGCGAAAGGATAAAAATGTAACAGCGTTTCTGAAATTTCATCTTCAACCTAAATTTGATGCCGTTACTTTGTTATGAGTGTATCTTTCTTTTTTTTGCTGAATTACTAAAAAGAAATGGTCACGCGACACTATTATTGAAAAATTGGTCTGAAGTTGAAAATCAAAGTCTACAGTCTTTCTAATTTCAGAAAAACCTGTTTTTGCAGAGTTCTGTACACATTTGGCTTCATGCCAGACTTGTCGATCAGGTAAACATCAAGTTGAAGTTATACTGCTTCCAAGTATTATCCACATATTCTTGCTCTTACCTTTGTAGGACACTATATGCCCTGGTCCAGGAAGCTTTACACTTGCGTCAGCTCCGTAATTGTAGAGTGGGTTATCGGTTGTTTCATAGATGTTTTCGTCATTCAATGGAGGCGCCAAGTGTTTCCTAGAATAATGTTGTCATAGTAGTTTTTGTAACCGCATTGTTTTAGATAATCAGCGAACCATCTATTAATGAACTGGTTCCCAAAGGCGACTATCAACATGTCAGAACCAGCCGTGAAATGTACCCTCGCGGTAAACTTGAGAGCAGCGTTGCCCCCCAGCGCTGCTTGTGCTGTCGTTGTCGACTACGGAAGTCGGTCGCGCGCCAGGTGGCGAGACCGTCTCCGGCTATGCGATGCACTTATTGAATAATTCATGCGTGCGTAGTTTATAGCAATCTCGAGTTGATAGGCTGTCGTTAAACTATTACAGTAACAGGCCATTAAGTGCATCTCATGCGCGAAACCATGGAGGGGTAGAAAACGAGACAAAAGTCCACTAAAAGGCAGGAACTACCAAAACTCTATGAATGCACAATTCATGGCTCTAAACGTACCCCGTGAATGTTAGTAAAAGGTCCAAATTGTTAAAAATTCGAGCCCCCCATTTTTAGGCTGGGTGAGCGCATGCTTCTACACAGACATATATTCTGAAACTTTACCTTCTTTTTGCAGAAACGATAGCTATGAACACAATTATCACGGTAAATAATAGGATGCCGGTGGCCACTATTATCCAAATGTCTGAAAATGAAAAAAATCTGTATTATCATCGCCCTTTACTGGATCTAGTTTCTGCAGTCAATGTTCAATCGTAAACTTGGAAAAGATTTGTTTAAAATTAAAGTTTTGTAAACTTTAAATTTTCGATCTTACTGGAGGTTCGATATTTGATCCTGTAAGCAAAAGAAAAACAGAAAAATAAGCCGACGTGTTTCGTGAAGCTATTTGCTACTACTTTAAAAAGGAGTTTAGCAACCAATGCTTTGGCGAGTTTTGATTGCATCGTTGTAGACCTGAGGACGAAAAATAGCTCGGATCAGTAAACGTCGCATCGTTTAAACTAAACATGAACTCGTCGTCGCAGTGATAAATTGATTTCAAAGGATTTCTCAAAAATGCAAAGCACTTGTAAACAAAACATAGCACCAGCAATGAATAAAAAACGTTTTGAGGTTATCGTCATTCATACGCACAAGTGTCATTTTGTTGCTGAGCGCCAATATTCCAAGTCGCACCATTTGTCGTCTGTTGTACCGCCGTGGTCACATGATAGTCCTTTGTAAATGGCCCTTGCTCAGGAATTTCAGCAGTTTTTTGACGCACGGTTGTTTGCAATGAATTTATTGTCACAACCCTCGTGTCACGTGACAATGTAGACCCAGTAGTATAACTAAGAGTATAATTCCCAGTCGTCCATTTTCCGCTGCTCGGAGCCGGAGAACTGTCTAATCGTGACGTCAGTGATGACGTATACTGCATCTCAGAATTAGTAGATGACTGAATTTCCGCCTTCGTGGTATCTTTCCGTATAGCTGTTGTTGATCTTGTTGCTGTTGCTTTTGTTGCTGGTGTTGAAGCTGTGGTTGTTGTTGATGGTGATGTTGATGTTGAAGATGAGTTTGTTGTTTCGATTGACATGGTGTCTACATTTTGTGTGGATGCAGTTTGGATCGTTCCTGCGTCCGTAGTAGTACTTTCATCACTTGTCGTAGACAGCTGCATCGCTTTTGTTGAGGGTGATGTAGCTGAACGGGAAGTAAAAATAACTTTGAAAGTAACTGCACAATTTTTTTTCAGCTGTTTGACTGAATAACGCATTTTAACTGACCAAAGGGCTAATCATCAGTCACATTCGCACGCATCATCCTATCAAATTGTTATTATGCCAATCCAACATTGACAAATGTTAAAAGATATCAAAAATGTTCACACATATGACTAACACTTCAACCTTTATACAAGTACGTTGTGATCTATCACTTCAGCGCTCCTAGTGTACGGAACTCAAACTTACTTCATCCTGTTTATGGGGCGAAAACTGAACATCGAATTAAGAAATTTCTCATAAAATCGTTTTTATAATATTCATTACCGTGATAGAATTCTATTTCTGTTACCAATAAGATCATCGAATCCATCAGCGACTTAAGAAAACGCTAGAGAGTGTACCGAGGTTGACCAACCCTAAAATTTGTGAATTGACTATAACATGAGTTGCTCATACGACAACAATTCAACATCAGACGCACGTGATAATGGCCTAAACCGAAAGCATTTCATTTAAGAATTAAACATTCATATTCAATGAGGCAAAATGCAGCTTTAATTTTCAGTTTTACTGCGCGCAACCTACATTTTCCAACTGAAGTTCTTTCTAATGTAACTTAGCAACTTAACACTGCTTTAAGGAGCTTAACACCCTGGTTTGTTTTCATACTAGTTTACATACTGGCTACAATGTACAGTTTCGGTACACCATTCAACCAATTCCTTCAAGCCAATCAGGGCGCGGGAAATTGTAAGAACTACGATCGTGCTCTATTTTGTCCCACTAATATTTAACTGTGTTGTCAACGAAAGCAGAAAGATGTTTTTTATGAGCTTGAGTCATTTACGGAGCAGACCAACAATTTAGGAGAATGGAGAAAGTGCTTACGGGTGCATCTTTCTGCTACATCTGTGGCAGATTGTCACCCACCTTTACAGTTCAACATAATATATAACTTTTGTAATTACCTATATCTGTAGTAGTTTAGTTTGTCATAATATATATGACCTTTATCTCATCTACATGTGTTGTTTCACTGTAAACTAGCTTCGGTATGTCTTCGCAGTTAGCGCATATAAAGGTATTTGGTAAACACCAAGATCACTCGGTAATATACGTCAGAGTTCACTTTCGCAACGTTTCGTTGCTAACAATTGATGTGAATTAGCCAAACATTCATATATGTAGAACGTGTAAGAATGGACCCCACGATTCAGAATTAAGGGTATATCTTTGTGTTAATTTCCGGCAGGGTTCTATATCAAAAAGACTTTGTAGTAGCAAAAACCCTTGCATGGGAGTTTCGGTCATATTCGTTTTGCGTTTGTGTAACAAGGAAAAGGTAACCATAGTGGGCGGGGCCTACATATACGTTTGTGGGAACTATTCATAGAAATCTGCCCTCCACTTTGTTATTAGACTTCTCAGCTGAGCAAAAAATCGGGATACTCACCAACACACCTGATGTCTTCTCCAACCCAGTTTCCGTCACTGTGACATTCTTTGGTGGTTGCGTTATCGTTGGCTATACGAAATCCTTTTTTGCACGCATACGAGACTTGACCACCTATAGAGAAGCGCTGTTTGTTTGACTGAACTTGGGAATGAATGGGAATGGGTGGCTGGCCGCATCCATCCACTTTATATGGTATAGAATCTACAGATCATTAAGAATATAATTGTGTGAATATCGAGCTATGCGCTTCACAAACACAGACTGATTCAATGATTAACGTGCGCAAGTTTCCTGGGACGAACTGTGCTTGGTTCCACCAACACATCATTTATCATTCTTAGTTTCAGTGTTTTACCTAAAAGATTCAAATATTCACAAATGTTATGAGTTAAGATGAACTGCTAGCAAGTGCTGAAACTAACGTAAAACAAGTTGAAAGAAAGTCATCCTTCTTTCACTATTTAAAAACGGTGTTTGAATTCTCGATTCTGACATTATTGCTTCAGTACTATTTTGACACCTCCGTTGTTTTCCATGACGATTATGTTACGTTGTTGGAACTTTGAAACTAAACAGGCATAGTGAACACTCATTCTACTCACCTTGGCTTTATTTTTTAAGAACTGGTGTGACCGCGTGGCAAGTTTTTAGTTGTACACCATTTACCAAAAAAACGCCTGAGGTAAGCAAAATTGGTGCAGCTAATTTTCCTCAATCCACTTTCGCTGGCGCAGTGATACGATATAAAAAGCAGAATATAGGGTAATTTTGAAAGACTTTTATCAATGTCATGAGTCATGTTTTGAAGCCCTTTTTCAGTATAGATATGGGACACAACTCCATATCTTGCTATAACCATGGACATCACTTCCTGCCAAGTATAGCTATAGCCTTAGATTTGGAAAGGAAGCTACACCCTCCTAGCCCGGCTAAAAAGGCGATTGCCCAAGGGCATCTGTTCTTGTGAAACGGGGGAGAGGGCTCGCACCGCTGGTGCGTGTAAGATTGTGGTTATAACCTATATTTTCACTCAGTGACGCCAATCAGAAGGTTATTCTACCTTTGCAAACCACGGTGTTTAAATTCTCGTTTGTTCGTGAAAATGAATGCGTTCCTGGACACTTTTTTCTTTAATGTTATGTGGGACCTTATGGACAACTCTGTGGGACCTTATGGACAACTCTGTGGGACCTTATGGACAACTCTGTGGGACCTTATGGACAACTCTGTGGGTCTTTATGGACAACTCTGTGTATTTAAACTAATATCTACTAGACTACAGACTTTCACTCTTTAAAAATATGTTTTCTAAAAGTAAAAACTTGCAGAATTTGATATATCACTTTATACCAATCTGTCGTTAAATAGATCATGTGACCAGTTTTTTTTTTGTAAAACTTAGCAAAAAAGAAAGGTTCATTCATTCATTTCATTAAAAACCTAAACGTCCTGTTGTTGATAGATCCTCACATAAAAGTGGGACATTTTAATTAAACTACAGCGTTTTGGAGACTAATGCAAAAAGTACATCGTTTTAAAATTCCATATCAATCCGATCATCCATTTCGGATATGTGATGTTTCAAATTTGGCTAAAATTGAACATTTTTCTATGGTCCTACATAATTTTAAGTAACAAGACGTAGATTTCAGAATGAGTCAAGCCGCAGACCAAACCATCTAAAATTAGTTGATTCAGACCACAAGTGTGGTTATCGAACCCTTACCCAGGCCATAGAAAGGTTGAAACGGTGCCAAAAACCACCGCTCTCCACAAAGTTCAACCTTACACAGTAAAACATTAACGATGCACAATCTTTTACCACGGAAGCTGAACTGCAACCTTACACAGATACACTTGGCCAATCACTTCCAGAAAGGTTCAAGTTCCGTGGTAAGGGCTATGGGTGCGAGGTAAACGATTTTACGTTGCATGGTAAATGCTTTTGGAGTGTGTTATCCCTGGAGATTTTCTCCGCAAAGGATTTTGGTTCGTGTTCCGACAGCCTGTGGTAACGCTATTATAACTTTGAAAAAATATTAGGTTCATTGACGCATAGTTGTAGCAAAGGCTCTCCATTCATGGAGTAATAAGATACCGAAGAGAACATGATTATCTTACCATATTTACAGATATAGTGTCGCTGAGTGTTACAGATGTCCAAGTGAAGTCGACGAGTCGTAGCAGAAATGTAAACACAGAACTCGCTTGTTTTGGTGGTACGATGAGCCCACAAACGATCGTCGATCAATTGACCTTGTGGACAAAAAATGTTTTTATAATTAATTTTTAACTACGTAGCGTCAGAACACCAAGCTACACAAAGGAAATTTGCACGAGAAACAGTAGAAGAAATAGCAATTTAACTGATTTCCTCTTGTTGTGTGTGCGAAAAGAGGCGCTCCGTTCTGTTGCGACATGCACGAGCATCGTAACAAAATACTTTAAAGCCAAAAACTCTCCTTCCTGGACTTTATTATTTTTAAATAATAAAGTCCAGGAAGGAGCGTTTTTGGCTTTAAAAGCATATCTGGCAAGGGTTGAATTCTAACATGATGTCTTATTTGAAACGACATTTTAAATGGGCTTCAAACATCAAGTCTCGTTTTCTACCCCTACTGTGCTCTTCAAGTGCGACCGTGTGGCAATACTATCAAGAGCGATTCTCAAAAACTGAAACATTGACATCGGATAGCATTAGATTTATAGCACAAACCGTTATATGTATATCATATTAATTTTTTCCTATCCCTAAGACAGTAGAAAGTTTGCTTACCCGTGCCCCATTGTCCGCGTGGGGGCGCTGTCCTGTTCCACTTAGCACCAATCCAGTAGCTGCCAAAATATTTTCTCTCACTTTTTATTACAGCAACAATCTTGTTGTGAGTGTTTTCATCATTGATCTCTGCAAGGAACCCGTCTTGCTTTTCACACGCATCGGCACTGCTGAACCACGAATTTCCGAGCGCCGAGCAGGTCGTGATCGTGCACAATTGGTCATCATCGTGACCGTTCAGTACGTAACAGTTGTCATTGTAGAACACACACTTCTTGATATCGTTCTGGCACCTCTTTGTACAAGCCTCTGACGAGTCATTCGCTAAAACAAGAATTATACCGAAAGTGTTCTCTTCTTTGATATTTACTCCAAGCTAAGCGCAACCGTTCATCTGTCAACATTTATCTCTTTTCAAAGAGTACATAAAACTTGTTGGTGAGCATATCAATAATAAATATAAAACCATAGTGATATTAACAACTGAATCTGGTCTGCTGGATTACTTTTTGATTTCCTAGATCTTCGGAGACCGCTGTTACGTGGTACCTCGAAACTGCCTCTGTACTCTCGCTCGATGACGAGGACAATTTGAATTTGGTGCCACCTAGCTTGTTGAGAGAATGTTGTATGGTTGTGATGTAAATAGCCTCCAGTATACCTATCTCAAAGCAGCTCTTTTTTCTGCGCAGGGTCTCGACAGGGACAACAGTATAGAGGCAGTTTCGAGATCCTCACGTGACCAAAGCTCCCGCGACTAATCACAGTCAACATCCCATCGAAGGAGTCGAGAGATCTCCCAATATCTAGGAAATCAAAAAGGTAATCCACCAGACCAGTTTTAACTGTTAATATTATGAACATTCCTGGATGGCTCAAGGTCTACACTTTATAATAGAACCACAGTGATAATATTATGAACATTCCTGGATGGCTCAAGGTCTACACTTTATTATGGAACCATAGTGATAATATTGTGATACTCATGGGTGAAGTCGAGTGATTGTCGTGATGTCAGCAATGAACTGGACCAAGTGAAAACACCTTTTTCATGGTATTGTGAGGGGTGCGTGCCAATGGAAACCTACTGGGTGTAGACAAACCCTCTTCTTCGCTTGTCGTAACCACTTATATTTCGTTGGCACTAAAGGAACCGCGTATTGATATGATAAGAGTTCCCGTGCCAATTCCCTCCGTTGTTCATCAATTTAACATCCGATCGTCACCCGCTGTGGCCACCTGTTTCACCACTTCCGCCGGTCGCCACCAGTTTCACTTGCTTGGAAGTCGTCAAGTGTATTCTCTGCAAATTGCAATTTGACTCGCAAAACAACCATTTGTTCTGCAAATCTACAATTCAGGACTGTGTTGGATTTACTTCACGAGGACCTAACGCAAGAGGGCGTCTTTCGCGTAAAATGTTAAATTGATTGATACACAACGAACAGCCACATATCGGGTGTACCAATAGAACTTTACAATATTCAGCCGGTTGCACATTTTTACCAGTATGAGCACTGTGATTTCTATATAGTCTGTTATAATAAGAATAACTACAACAAATTTCATAACAATAACACGAAAACATTGGCTGAAGAATAAAATAACATTAAAATACAGGCGGCTGAAGGTGAAATCATCGTTGTACCATTCAGTATTTCAAACATTCAGATGTGTGAAATTAGGGCTTCACAAGTGCTTCAATGACATTTTAGCTTTACCACAGCAAACGTAAGATTACAACAAGCTTAACATATTTCTCACAACCTTAACTTAAGTGACGGCTTCTGGTTACTTTTTCCACAAAACACGCCTCAATAATTGTCCTTCCCTGCTGCTCTGAAAACCATGATTGAAGTTGCATTTCGCCCCATTTAGCTGGCTAAAGTAAAGATTGAGTTAGGTCTTTTGCTATTTCATTTACCAACAAGAATATCGAATCGATTACCAACTCTCAAAAACACTTCAAGCTTTATTGGTGTTTGCCAACCCTAAAATTGCACATTCCAAAATGGCGCCTATACACATCGCCTGAAGGTGACTAGTCGTGGTAACGGAAGTGCTATCCTATCGTGGTAAGGAATATTATGAGTTTAAAATGCTTAATTGGACTTTTTAGGCAGCTTAACAAGGCGAAATGAAGGTTTAACTGAACGACAAATACTGTTGATACATTTGTATGATTATGAGGGCATATTGTATTGAATTTTTGAATGAAGTGTGTATTTTCTCTATTTGTGTGATATTTAAAGGCTACTGTTTCGCGAGTGAGGTTCTGTGCTTTGCAGCCTATCCTAGCGAAATGGCAGCCAACGAAATGATTGGTCAGCTGGGTTGAAGTGTTGAATTGTGGGATCGAATTCACTGTTTCCCTTCACTAAGTAAAGATTTCTCGCCGCTAGTGCAAGCTACATTCTTGTGGTATACGGAACACATCCCTGTTCCATGTGGGTGTACGGTATTGTGACAGCCAGGCAGACAGGCAGACAGGTGAGGGTTATTTTGATAGATAGCAGGCTTTAACTGTAGTGATTGAAACTGAAATTCGCAGCAAAATAAATTTCGGTCACTTTGTCCAACTTTATAGTTCAGTGAAGCAGATGAAAAATAAGAATGTCACAACTGGGCAGCGTTCAGTAGACACGAGAACCTCGCAAAAACGCATGATCACGCAGAACGTGGCGAGATTTCGTCATGCATTACAAGTGAAACATTTGACATAACTAGCTGTGCTCGCATCCCTGAGTTGGTACATGTGGTGGCAACAACTTACGAAATTGACAAATGAACTTGGACAGAACTCCATGTTGTTCTCGAGTGTCTCCATGTTCATCATTCCACTTATACCCTGCGTTGCCTTTCTGTCCATACCACAACATGATGTACTCTTCCTTGGAACCAACATCGTTGGGTTCGTTTGGTGCCCAATTGAAATACGTCAACTCTTTACCTACAAGTAAAATGAAAAGAACGTAATGTAGGATTTCAAAAACGATGGTCGCATATTTATACATTATCATATATCAACGATTCAATCTGATGCCCTTAAAAGGTCACTAAATCTTGCTAATGGATCATTGATCACAGATTACATTTCATGATTCTTGGTGGGTGGCCTTTCCTCCCGGCCCAGTTGAAGTGTACTTGGGCTAAAAAGGTAGGTCACGCTTGCCCGTTTATCAGACTTTGAAAGGACTTGTCAGTTTTTACTCCAAAATTTTGAGGTTTATCTAGGGTTATAAAGCATTATTTTGCTTCAGAGAATTGGATGGAAATGTCATTTTTAATATCTGTTCATAGGCCAAAATCTGGTTTGATCATAATCCTTTTAGGCATGCGTTCGCATAACATGCGTTCTGTACACGGAAAACTGTTGAAATTACAGCAGGTTGAGACTTGGAGTTTTTTTCCTTTTGATACACCCGGTATATCTTGGAAATAATTATATTTTAGCTTTAAGCAAGACCTTAATAGCTGATTTTCGAAATAGCCACGCCATATTGAAATTCACTCTTCCGCCAGACGGTGATCAGGACACTGAGGCGTTCAGTGCTACATACAGATCTCATGTAAAGAGGACGGGAGATTTCAACTTCTGCTATTATAATGACTGTAAATTTCCATTACTTTGTGACGGGGGAAACAACTCACGGGAAAAGGCAAACATCTTGAAATATCCATGGATGAAGGACATCATTCATGTACTCACTGCGAAGAAGAAATCCGCAGCTGGGAAGTCAGTGGCTGCGACTGATAAAGCTGGGGAATGTCGAGTCCAGCCGATAGATTCGTGTGTGTGTTTGGTACATTTCACTGGTGGTGCTGGTGCCACAGAACAACACCCGTGTTCAGCTTTTGTTTCAATAAAACAATTTCAAAAGGTCGTTTTCAACTCGGCTCGTCCTTTTTGTCCACCGAATCAGGATCAAGCGGAAGCATCTTTTGTGCTACCATTTATCTCGAGAGGGCGCTAATGACTATTTTACAACACTGTTTAGGCTACCCAAACGGGTTTTTTATCTTAAATTCTTAATAGTGTTAAGAAGAGGCGCACGAAGGGATCTGAAAAGCTTAAGTCCATACTTTTTAGCGCTGGCGTGTTTGTACAGCTTTATAAAAGTTTCAATTCCAATAGTCACATAAGCGTTAGGTAAATGTGCGGCGACAAGCCTGTCCTACAGGTCTTTAACACAAGTAGATGACTGGATAATTCAAATTTGAATTTTATGTACCAACACTAAAGTTAAGAATTTGTGTTGGCAGATAAGAGTCGACTGACAAGCAACTTCATTCATGACTGATAAGATCGTGGTTATTTCAAGAATGGGGTGTTTTTTTTTTGCATTTTTCGCATTACTTGGTATTTGATACTCAACGGCATTCTCTGTCTGAAAAACAATTAATTGATGTATTGTGAATTGCCGGCGTGTAAACCATTTTATCCATCTAATGATTCAGAGGTGACAGGTTGTTTTTTACAACTCACACCCATACTTTTGACTTGGAATTTTGTTTTTGAAAACTAGCCAAACTTTTCACAAAGTTCAAAAAATGATTGCCTTTTAAACAAATTTGTGGTTACCAACAAAGTAATTTATGTTGTTTTATACAAAAGTGAAGTTCTTGGATAAAATAAAAAAATCCGCGATTAATGTTTTTTACGCAATTTAAATCAAAACCTGCCAAGAGATTTCTTACCACTCGTCCAAAACCAGCGTTTCACTGCTTTTCCGTCTACCCAGAACTCGCCTTGTGTATTATTCAAAATCTTCATCGTCAGCTGCGTTAACGTCCAGTTGCTCGAAATGGAAAGGAATTTTCCTTTTCTACCATCATTGCATGACCACTTGGCTTCCTTCCAATTTCTCATTTCTTGAACGATCTGCATACAAATTCCGTTGCTGACAAGAACACCTTCGTGTGGACACCTTGGTGATCCTACAAAAAACATTGAATTCCAGTAGACGTGACGTCAGATTGCGAATATCAATGTCAACAATCATAAGTTCGAGCCTTTGCTAGTGGAGTTAAACCGCCCTTCAAAAATCCTAGCCGAAATATACGCCCAGTGGGCAGTCACCAGGTGGCGAGACCGTCTTGTCCACGAGTCGGCTGAGCGAGATGCGGGAATCGGTGACTTTTCATGGGTTCGGTCAAAATTAGCTGGACAAAGAGACAGTTTACGGAAAGCAAAATAATCGAAGCCCTTATTTTTAGTTTGAAAATACCGTATGTGGTTACATGTGGAGATAATCTGACCACATCAAGGTAAGGTAGTGTTAGCTAATGCCCAATGTGCATAATGGTAGTGCACTGAATGTGAATGGTTCGACGCTAAACATTTACCAGTTTCCAAAGAAGTTAACAGTGTAGCGTTGTGCAGGGCCTTGTTCCAAAACTCAAAACACAATTCTTGTGTGAACAAAAAAACTTATTGGTACAATTTTATAACGGTACTTGGCATAAGTCAAAAGAGGTTTGTTCGTGAACCATTCGGCCACAAGCCCACTGAACATAACCCCATCAATACACGGGACATACTGTTTTGGTGCCGTTTCTCGAAAACCAAAAACACATGCCGGTTTTAAAGACAAAAATGACTCTGTTTCTCCTGTCAAACATGGTTCGCAATTTCTGTATCCTCTTGCACATCATATATTCGTTCATTTTGAGTATGGGTTTATTTCCTTAGATTCCTACAGAATAATTTTGAAATTTTTAATTTTCACAGTGTCCAGGTTACCTCAGAAACTCAAGTTTCTCAAAGTATTTCCATAAAGCACAGGCTTACCACAAAATTTGTCAATAAATCATTCTCAGGCATACAGTTATTCTCTTTCTAACCTCGTTTAAAAGCCCATATTTTCCTCTCTGTGCTCTGGACATGTCTTGAAACCCAAATTTTTCCATAAACGTGTTTAAAACATTCTACCACATAGATTATTTTGTTAGCTCGATGTCACTGAAATATGCCTCAGTTATCAACTTCAACCACTATTGTATTGTCCCGTCTTTGAAATTTCAGTGGTTTTCAACTTATCTCAGTTGCCACAGGTCTCCGGAGACAAATCGACAAAACGTCTTTTGTACTAAATCAATACCCCCTCGCAACATAGAACCCCTGTAATTCATTGGCATAAAATATAATTGGCAGAATCTGGGTATCTAAAATCTTGCACAATATCTGAGGCATAAGGCTCCGATATTGTACAGAGAGGATCTGATTCATTGCTTGGCCAACAACTTGTTTGTGTAACAAACCATGAGCTGCCGGAGTGAGAAGAGTCTATAGGTAATCAGACTGAGAAGCGACTTGGATTTATCTCCCTTTAAAGAACCTCTTTTCATGTTTCTCCAAAACGACACATTTCTGAAACACTATGACTTTGGTCTTATCCATTTTCATCAACACTATGAGTTTACTTGCGCCGCAGTACAATTCTTACTTAATAATTAATCGTTGCTAACCTATCTGGGTGTCAACAAACAAAATCAAGTCAGACCTACAAATGGCAAATAAAAGCGTCTGTTGATACCAAGATTGACCCCATCTTACAGATAGCCACGCTTCTTAGTCAAAAAGCAGTCGTATTTTCAATCAAATTTAACTTAGTCATGAAAATGAATAACAAGGCGATAGTATGTACCCGTGTCTTACACCTATGAAGTATTCTGAGCAGTCTTGTTTCATAATCACTTTTGACTTGACATTGCTATAAATACTTTTAAAATTTTTCAACATCTTAGAGCTGACGTTTTCCTTTCTCATTTTCCTACAAAATGCTTCTACAAATACAGTTGAAGCTTTTGGGGAAATCTATGTAAAGACAGCACATATTTCAACTCGGCTTAGCTAACTCTAATGTGCTTAGAGCAAAACATTGTCACGTGGAGCGGTATTCCTTCTCGTACCCAATTTGTGCTTCTGAAAGAGGTTTTTGACAGAAGACGAGTTTAGAGCATAGACAGCTAAGCATACCCAAGCACTTTGGCGTCTGATGCGACCAAACTCCATTTTGTTGGCAGGTGGTCTCGCTATGACCAGCTAGGTAGGTCCCAGGGTTGCAGAAAAACTTAACCAAGCTATTTATTGGATACGAGTCTTTCAGTGGTTCCATTCTTCCATGCAAGGGCACCGCTGTGCGCCCGCACACTGTTTGAGCAGATACTGAAATAAAATGTAGTTTCATGAAATTCAAACGGGAATGATTTGAATTTTCTGGTCACAATAAAAGTGAAGATGACATGATTATGTTGTCACGTTATCAATCATGAATTTTTTAGATCCTTTCAATCTGGGATAGATCGTTTTCAAACACGGATGGCCACTAAAGAAAAACACATTCACGTAGAAAGGTCGAAGTAATTTTTATGAAAAACTCCGAACAACTGTTGAACAAGTTGAGATAAAATTCTATTTGACTAGCGGATTTTATTCATGTTTCATTGCCACCAAGTGTACGACAATGACCCTCACAGGTATTTGCTGCAATAAGTCAAAATGATTTTCAAAGATTGTGATACTGTAGTAAGATATGGAACAGTTACGAGTTTTACCCAGAACCGGAGAACATTGAAGGTCCCGACACATGCAGCAATGGAAGGGAGTATCTATATGGCTGAAATACGTATCAATTTGATAGACATTCTAAAATGTTAAAAGTGAATTGTGAAAGGCGATAGTAGCAAGGATATATAGGAGCGCGCCCCGCTTCATTGGTGCAAATATAGTTTCATTGACGCAGTGTGATTGCTTAGCTCCGGCCAACGGACGCATTAAAATTGGAAGTAAAAAGGGACAAACAACCAACATGGCCACAGGTTCTCCAAGTTGCCCCATAAAGCTGAAGCAGCTCGGGCCAGTTCATTCATATCCAAGTTTTTTTTTTCTAAAATGATCCCTGCAGTATCATATTTGAATCCATCACTTCGGTGAAGAAACGTTTACCAGAAAACACTGAGGTTATTGAAAATTTTGCCAGGTAGCATACCTCGTACATTTGCTGAACACTTTTAATTGATTTTAGATGTTTAATTCCTACTTACCTGAAAACGTCGCGCACAAAAAACAAGCACTGAGCACGCAAAGGCATGCTTTTTCAGCAGACATGTTTCACAGATAGTAGATACGTTTGTAGACCAGTTCTCTCATGCCGGATACAGCATGTCACTGCTGTCTACCACGGGGTTTTAGTAATAAATGGAAATTAATATGGCGCACCTGACCGATAATAGTGGAGCTAATCTGAAAGTCATATCACTGATAGGAAAGGACAGGTGTATTTAAAACAACAGCAGTGATTTAGGAGCACTGAACAATTAATATCTTTATTCAAAGAGCAAAATGATGTCTCCAATTAATTGAAAAGTATGTTTGCTAAAAGCATCAATATTAGGGCTTATCGTATCATAATAATACGAAAGATACATATTTTGGTGTGTATAGAACACAGGAACATCAATGTGGCAAATCGAGACCGTTTTTGACGTCATTTTAGACATTTTGTAAGTAGAAAATGCTCTTTGTCAACATTTACACGCGGATCTCTGAATTCATTGTTTGAATCCTTAACGTGGCGCTTTGTTATTCACGCTTTGTTATTCAATTGACTTATCTTAATGCCAAAATGATAACAATCATGATTGTTATTGTTTAATCTCGATCCGTGGTGATCTATGTGACATAACAATATGATATTATCTCTGAGTCAACAGGGAGGTCTGATCTCTTCATAAGATTCTTGCAACTGAAAATCCATTTATCATTTATGTAACACCGCAAGACAGGTACAGTCCACAACACAAGAATTTTTAGACTTGTTTGTGGTGTACCTTAAAAAGTTGGCAACCTATTGTTTAACCATTTATTACTTTTACAGCCATACGCTCTTTCGCAGCGCCCTCATGTGGCCATGAGTGACGGAACCAAGGCATGAGATTACGGATAGTGAATTTCCTTGTTTAGTATATTGCGGAACTACTACTACAAAAAAAAAAACAATCGCCGTTTTTGAAAAGGCTGTCGACACTCAGAATTGTTATCATGCAAAGTGAACTGCGACCGAAATGAACATTACTTATTTGACTTTGTTGCAAACTGTTTAATCCTTAGGTGGCAGAAATCCCATGATTAAACTTCTCATTAGATTATTACCCTTAGTTCATGAGTAACAACTGGTAGAATTTCATTGTATGGAATCAACGATTAAGACTATAATTCCGATATTATAACATTGCTTCAGATTTTATCTACACGTTGATTGTAATTATGAATTTTACTAAATTGAGAATTTCTTCAAGTTTGAGTCACGGTGTACATTTATTTCTTGTCTTACTTTTCTGTACAATAATTTCAAGTTTATCTGTTCCTTCTTCTGTTTTTCGTACGACATATCATTAATTAGCTAATAATTGATTGTCACGTTTCATGACGTGGACGTGTGGTTAGCTCTAACCGGTGCTAACAGCTTTCGGTGCGATGATACACTTCAGTGCCTTGTCTTTTAACTTTAACCCATTCAACCTATAGAAATATTATTTCCAGTATTACAAAAATATTTTCAGTATTACATCTTTTTCATTGTTTATAGATATGCTCTATTCCAAGTCCGATTTGGGGAATTAGTCAAATTTCTGACGTTTATGTATAAACATGGTGACTAATACAATATATTGTGATATCAAGAACATCACAACGTTTTATAAGGCTCCTGCCAGTGTGGCTAGTTACGGCCCGAAAGTAGGTGTGAGTAAAATTTTGGTCACAAATGCGGGCCCATCCCTTATTGGTCGTCACATCTAACGAACTTTTTTCGCGCCCCCTTGGCACTTTAATGTACTGGGTATGTGTAGGCCTACCATTTTTTGTGTCCATAACTATGATGAATGATTAATCACACTCTGGTTTAGTGGTAATTTCTGCCGCCGAGTCTGTGGTAAGAGTCTCAGTATTACACAGTCAACAGAAATCCCAGAACGTGGTTTCCGTGAACGCTAATTTCAATCATCTTTTTCGTTAAGGGTGGCGCTTTTTGCCGGGTTTTCCGTCCACCTCGCTAAAACGAAACATATTGGTTGCCGAACTTGCCGGCCTCCAGTTCCCTGTCTGAGCCCGCCGGTAACCTGCTAAAGGCCAGCAACTGTCGATATCAATCTAGTCTATGCTCGAATTGTTTGAGATCAAATATTTTCGCTTGAAAGCGGTGCCTATCTGCAAATGAAAAGTGAAAATATTTCAAGTCTGGATCGGCATATCTTTTCTGGGAAACTCTGAATGGTGAATAAATTTAACGCAGCGTCCTCTTTTGGGTATTATAAAAAACAAAGGAGCATCTATACCTAGAGAGCGAGTAAAATTCACACATATTTTAAGCTCATACAAAAGAATAAACTTAAAACTAACAATTTTTATTTTAATTGATAATATTGATGTTTGATGTTATTTTAACTGAAAATCTAGTCTCATATAGTTCACATCAGCTCGTCATTTACTGCGTTCCTACAATTAGCGTGACGTCACTTTTTTGACGATTCTTTATATTGTCGTTTCTGCTTTGGTTTGCGGCAAATATCTCGTGGTATATTGCCTCTACATCCAAAATGTTGATCACATTTAAAACATTACAACAACAAACATTTAAAGTGGAAATAGATGGTTCGGAAACGGTGAGTAACGTGTATTTAAGTCGATTTATGCAGTCCTTTGTGCAACAGTGTTTGTCGCGTTTACCACATTTCTTTCGAATTCGCCATTCCAGTCAAAAACCCTGACTCATGTGTTTTATCTTGATGCGTTCGCCTGACTGGTGTTGCTAAAGAAAACTCGTCATTTCAAAATAAATAAAGATCCAAAGTGTATGCTTGATTTATAGGCCACCAGGTTAACTCGTAACTAGACAATCACGGTTTACCAACCTATTGTTATTGCGTGTAACTGGCAATCAATTTTCAGTGACTAAATATAAAAAACAGAAAGCCTACTAGAAGCAAGCTCAGAGTTACCGTCAAGAAACATTGAACTTTTTTGATGTTCTTTGACTTTGATCCTTCCTTAGTCATAGCGGTTGTGATATTGGTGTAATATTAATGTAGTAATAACCAATATGATCTTAAGGTGCCACATGACAGTTTTTGATGACTTTGGGCTTGAAAACTAGGTCTTGGCAGCTCCTAGGCAATGACCATCGCCTCTATTGGCCCAACCAGAGGCAATGCAGCTACTATAGACTCTCTTTACGCCGGAAGCTTTTCGTCGAATTATACCTCGCACTGGCTAAAGCATGAAAGTCACGTTGTTATAAATACCTTTTGCGCATAGAGGGACACCTTAGGAGTTTGTCAGTGTGTTCCTTCCAACTCGAATGAATACTTCTGTTATCGAACTTTTTGTTCGAGCGGTCACTGGTTCAATTCCCAAAATCGTGAACTCACTATTTTTATACTGTGCACACTCCAATTTTTACCGCTCTCGCTAGGTGATGTGACTTCATGACCTCAATTTTTTTAAAGATATTTATAAATAGGCCAAAGGTGAGCCATTGCGGTCTTGTCAGTCAGATGTTCGTTTCCAAAATGCCACCAATTATACTTGTCTTTAATTGGCGTTACTTGAAACTGATTGTATTTCAATGAATTATTGTTTGCATTTGATAAAATAAATGCTGTTGATATGAAATTTAATAGTCTTTGTGCACATATTTGACATTTTAATGTTTAACTCTTTCAACTCCAAGTAACTGTCGGCCATTGTGTCCCTGAACCCCAAGTAACTTAGCACACATGGGCTGAACTGAGGTACTTGTTTTCAAAATTCTATAGACAATCCATTTATCATTGAATTTCAAAGTGTGATACACCAAAATGTAGAGAACAGAATGAACTTTATCTACAATTTCACCAAAATTTTAAAATTTCACTCTCTCACGTGATGCAGGTAAGTAACACCTGAAATGCCGGTGTTTGTTTGCCAAATGCCAATTCAATGTATCGTTTAAAGAATAAAAATGATTTATGAGTAACAGTGTCGTCAATATTCTCCAGTAAAAGTTCTTAAGATACATTTTCGATCATATTTCACATCTTCTATTTACATTTGAAGGCCATAAAGTGACTTAAATTAGGCGATCGTTAAGTTCAACGATTCAAATTTGTCCACTTCCGGTTGTAACTCGCGCTTCGTTTGGGCATTCAAATTATTTACCCTGACAATTTCACCGAATATTTCATCGATATAGAAATTTTTAAAGTACTCAACTTGCTTATCAGAACCATCGTACACTCTAGAAGACTCCAGATGTTCAGAAAATTTGCGAAGTTGTTGGAGTTCAACGGCATTTGTTTCACCAAATTACGAAATTCGCGACCTGTAAAACTTTCCTCCGGTTCAAAGCCATGTAATTCAACTTCTTTGTCGTAATAGTCAACAAAATCTGGCCTTTGAAAAGTCTATGTCTGAATCGCTGTCGGCCAACAGTTTGTTTTCGCGAGTCATGGATCTAAATTCTTGGAAAACCCCTTCAATAACTCATGTTACATCTCGGCAACTAATCAGAAAAGCTGTTAGAAATGAAGGTAAGTCTATATTTAATTTGTGACGTACGCAAAAGAATTCCCCTAATCAATCAATCAAATATGCTGTTTCTTGGAAGTTCGGCATATCGTGAGACCGATAAAGTGGTCCACGGTGTTGAATGGAGGTAAGTTTCACAGACCGCTTAAGCGGTCTGCGGTGTTGAAAGGGTTAACAACACGGCAAATGCACGGCTGGTTCCCGGCAGCACGTACGCAGAGGATGGGGACTTCAGCTTTCGACGTTCGCCGGTAGGACCGCAACTTCTGACCTTCAGCCTGATTAAAAGAATGAGGTCATATCTCTTGGTTTGCGCCGAGTGAGTTCACGATTTTGGGAACTGAAATCGGGACTGCTCGAAGAAAAAGTTTGATAACGGGAGTATTCGTTCAAGTTGGAAGGAATTAAACACATCGACAACCTCCCAAGGTGTTTCTCTGTGCGCAAAAGGTATTTATAACAACGTGACTTTGATGTTTTAGTCAGTGCGAGGCATAATGCGCTGAAAAGCTTCCGGCGTATGGAGCGCCTATAGGAGCTGCATTGCCTCTGGTCGGGCCAACAGAGGCATTGGTCATTGCCTAGGCAGCTCCAACACCCAGTTCTGAACACTGGGAGTACAAAACCTGAAAATATGAACAGTTAATTGATCCAAAGACTTCAACAACAGTGTAGAAAGTCTATTGAAACTGATTTGTATTTACAAATACTATCATAAGTAACCTATATAGTAGTTTTAACCCCAAAACAACTATTAGTATGCGATTACTAAGAACCAAGAGACGTTGCATTCAGCCTACCAAAACTCCACAGCTTATAGAAATCAGGTGAAAAGTGGGTGTTGAACAGCCAGATACCTTACAAATCCAAACTGTCTGAAGTAGGTTATTAGCCAGGATAATTAATATTGTCCATCGAATAATGGCACATAGCACAATTTGTAAGGCACACAGTGCCGCGTGTGGGGTGGTCAGCAGGCGGGTTTTCCCCTTCCCATCTAGCAAACTTTTGATTTTGTCCTTGAAAGGAAGCATTTTCCTTGATTTCTGCATCATCAAGTTGCTAATTTTGCTTGTTACTATGTTTGTTGAACTCTACACTCGGAACTTCGCTCCTTAACTGCGTTTGCGACATTTTTCCAATGCATGCAGTGCGCAAGTGGATTGAGGGATAGCAGTATTCACAAATACTCTGTTCACATAGGATACGCCAGGATAAAAAGGCCGCTCTTTTGCAGGGCTCGGTGGTTGCCCGACAGTAGGTAACTTTCGACTTCTGGACAAGATGAAAGTTCAAACTTACTTGCCCGACTGGCAAGTTATGTTGAAAGTTCTGTTTGGTGGAAATTTTACCCCCTGTGAACGTAATTTTTCATTCACTAAGCAGTGGAAGTTCCGTTGGGGACTGTGCGTCAATTACTATTTCGCGGCGTGAAATTCATCCAAAATCACATGGTCCCATCAAAATCACGCAGCGACATAGTCTTGCAAAATCTTGCTTTTTTAGCAAGACTCTATGGTTACTGCGCACACCCCAAAATTATTGTCTGCGTTTTAGTGGACATTGTCAAACAACCTGGGACCGAGTAAGTCCGGCGGAGTCATGAAACAAAATATTTGCAATTCTTTATGGATAAAAAAACATTAAGCAAACTAAATATTCATGAGTGGAGCAGAAAAAAACTATATGAAGCTAAGAGATCAAGGAGTGGCTAGAGTCATCACAAGGACAGATTTCCAGGGCAGTACAACACCCAGGACAGCGAGGTTTGCACAAATGTGCAGTCCATTTCAAAATCTTGTCTGCGACTCCAGCAAAGGCACGACTCACCAGTGTAACAGTTTGGAATTTGACGTGAGATTGAAAAGGTGTGCCCATACATCTAAAAGTCAGTTGGTACGCATGAGATGCAAAACCATTGGCAGTTAAGTTTCTGGTCAAGTGCTGGATTCTTGTGTTCTGTACGAGTATGGAAAGTTTAAACTCTCTGGAAGATAAGACTTAGTGTTGGAACGTAAATATCCCGTGGCTGCCCCCGCAGTTGCAAATTTTGCTCGCCAGATTCGACATCTGCCCGCCCATTCAGCGGATACGTGGGTGGCTGGCTAATACCCTGTCCTAAAGGGTCCCTAAATTTCCTGCTAAGTTTCAACTTCCTGCTTTCAGGCAGTAAAAGTTTAAGAAAAGGTAAGACTGAGCAAAAAAGAGTCAATTTTTCACTCAGAAAAGACTCATAAATCAAGCAAATGCCATTCGTAGCCTTCACATGCTGCACAAAACTGAAAATGCTCTTCTAACACTGAGGGCACCGATGTCTAATAAAATTTAACTGTAGCTAAAGAATGGAACTACTGAGTGCCATCTAAAAGTCTTTTCTTCATGCTTAATCATAAAATTTTTTTTTCTGTATGATCATTCATCTAATTCTTACCTCTTCTATATTTTCATCTATGACAGGTGCTGGCTCTTAAACAGAAAGTTGAAGAAACAAAAGGCAGTGAATATGCAGCTGCTGGTCAAAAACTTATATATGCTGGTAGGTTGAAGTGTCCATGAATACCATATTCCACCAAAAATCATTAGTAACTGATCTACTGTGTACTGGCTGCTAATGGTAATGGAGAAAGGTGGCTCTTGATATGTAGATTGAGGTCCAAGGTTGCTGTGTTACCAGAATGCCTGCATTTCTCTGGGTAGAACTTTCGTTTCGCTTCGGCCTCCTGATGAACTTTGTTCTTCACAAACTCAGAAATCTGTTCTTGTCTGAGTAAGGAACAAGTCGAGACCAATTTTATAACGGCATGTAGTCTAAACCAAATGTTTATTTCCTAAACGGAAGGCAGGTTTTAGCCACTTCAAGATAGTGCAAGTGCTTTTCCACCATAGATAACTTCAGCTGCCATACGCTTTTGGACAAATGTGTTTACGTTGTTGTGCTTTTCAGTTGTGGAGAACACTATTGGCGCTATTAAATTTGTGGACAAATCAGTTATTTGACATTTTCTTGTGGCCACCCTTGGTGAATGGCATTTGTTGGTCCAGTTCTAGTGTGGAATAAACTTGCTGCCATTCTTGTATGGCAGGACATCCCTCTATCACTATTATTACACACAATCAATATGTTAGTCCTCTATCACTATTATTACACACAATCAATATGTTAGTCCTCTATCACTATTATTACACACAATCAATATGTTAGTCCTCACCAGACATTCTGGCACAAGCTCATCACAGTGGCAATAAACCCACCCGTTGTATCAGAAATCAACTTATGGTATTGTACTTACTGATTTGGACTTGGTCTCGTCTTGTTCCTTACTGTGATTAAAAATGATATCTAGGCTTGAGAATAACCGATAGATAGTTATTGCCCCAGATGAGGCCCATTAAAAATGATATCTAGGCTTGAGAATAACCGATAGATAGTTATTGCCCCAGATGAGGCCCATTAAAAATGATATCTAGGCTTGAGAATAACCGATAGATAGTTATTGCCCCAGATGAGGCCCATTAAGTTGCTCCTCATGGTCTGTTAGTTTTATTCATCAAAGCAGTGTGGCCATCTGGAAAAATTCCATGCAATTCATTGTAACGAATTTCCATTTAGATAAGCATAGTTTTATAATTGCATAATATTTTTTTGTTATCAAGCGTTTGTGTGCTGGCTCTTGTTAGCATTGTTTTGAAATTTGGGCACAGTGGGAATTTATTATTATTTTCCTCTGAGCATTTTCAGGCTCTTCTGTCAAACAAATGCTATTTTGTAATATGTAATTCAAGCATCCTGTGAAAGTGAGCATTAAGCATTTGAAATTAATGTGTGATAGTTAGGTATTGGTTCATTTCATGAACAACTGATTAAATTGGTGTTTCTTGTTTGTCTGATCCAATTTCTTCGTGGTCTATTGCAGGTAAAATCTTAGATGATGCCAAAACAGTTGGTTCCTACGACATACAAGAAAAAAACTTTGTGGTCATCATGGTAACTAAGGTAGGTGTAGTCTATATGAGTTGTATCATGATAATAAGACGTGGTAACCAATGTAGGCAGTGTTCTCCACTTTTAACGTGTGGCAGCATCCTGTTTGGCCGAGCGCGCGTCCTGTTTAAAAGTCCTGCGTCCTATTTAAAAATCCCGCGACCAGTTTAAAGATATAGGGACTACTTTGTAAAAAAGGCGTGGTCGTCGTTAATAAGATCTTCACTGGTTCAAATTACGCTTGACGGCAACTGGCCATAGACCAATGAAACTGAATAAAGGCTAAGGAAGTGGTCAGTGGTGGACAGCCTAATCACCGGTCTCACTCAAGCGGCAGACCGGGGCCCATAGTCTATTTATGGTGTAATGCGGCGTGTAAATAATTCCTCAATTATCTTTTCAATTCATCTGGAACAACTAGTCAATTTAAACAAAGGCCCAGTGCTACCTATATGCCTAATCCACTACCTGCTCACTGGAGGTGCAGTCCGGCACGAAAGTCACTGATCGTTGCGTTAGGCCTATTCGCTTTTGTAGTCACCTTTTTGTGTTCGGCGGATAACTGATCATATTACCCATTGAAAATAATTAAGGCTCGGTGGTTAATTCTGCGAAGTATATGTTGTCAGCAAAAACACCGTTGCGCAGCAGTTTATGCAACGGCCGTCTTCTGGGAGGCCAGAATTTTGGTTTTCGTAGCACATTTTTCAATATTCCGTGGGCCCCACGATACCAGTCTCAAAAACATTTGCACGAAACTGTTTTTGATGGCTCTCATTGGTTGTTGTTTGTGTATTTCTCACTTAGATGAATATTATTGGTTACTTTTGGTGCCACTGGCCCATTGAGATTGACCGAGTTCGTCTCGTTGCCTTATAAGGAGTTTCGTTGGCAGCATGAACATTAAATCTGTCACGCATACTCCCTCTAAAATCTGCCAAGCCATTCGCAAACTCAACTTCGGTAGTGGCCGTGTGTGACGTTTACGTTTTCAGGGGAGTATTCCGAGATTTGGGACAGCGGGTGACGTCATTGAGTGAAGTTCAAAATATATGTGTCTCGCGATGAGAAATTGCAGCCAAAATCACGTGCTCTCATTGAAATCAAGCGGTAATATCTCGCGTAATCTCGCAGAGTCTTGTTTACCTAGCCTGGTCCTTACGTAAGTGAATTCTATCCTGGCTTCCGTTACCAATTGACATGCGCATTCTACATACTTAGAAATGTCGTCTGCCGCGCAAAAGCGAAGCACCGCTAAGCATAAGGATTATTTTAAAAGCCGAGAGATGTTTCAGATACTGACGTTGACTCAGATGCAGATACAACAGATAATCCAGGGCCGGATGGTGGTGATATTGCAGGGCTCGGTCAACGAATCGCAAATATCCGTGTCAAGGCAATACAAATGAATACAATTCGCTCTAAGAGTCTAACTTGAGAATGGATGGTTTTCATCTGGAAGAATGAGTTTGTGACAATCCTGAAAATTATGGGAATTCCATAGTTGCAAGCGTTTGATAATTCAGTTGATATCTTTTTAGAAATATTCGTTGTCATCAACAGGCCTAACACTCCCGTCCAAGTAAATGGAAAATGCACGTGCATTGTTTTGTTTACCCTACCTAATTTGCATTTATAAGGGAGGACTCGCATATTGTGCAGTTTTTACAAGAGTTCTGGTAGTGCAGAAGTTCAGTATGTTGTACCAGTTTCAGAACATCGAATTCAGACTACGTATAAGAATGCTGTGCAAGACATTACACTTACAGACTGAGGGAAAATGTAGACTCAGCTATCAAGACATAAAAATGTGACAGACTTTACAAAGACTCTTCACTTGGACTGTCTACTTCATTGGAAAATTTTACTTCTGTGTTAGACTTTTTGTACTCAGTTGACATTGACATGATCATCACAATTATTGAGTAGCCTAAAACATTTCTCCATACTGTATCAAACACGTCTGTAGACTTCCATTTCAAAGTCATTGACTAAGCAAAATAGGTTATGACATATGTGATATGTTTGGAAACAAGTCCAACTTTTAAAAATAAAAAGTTGAATAAACATAGTTATTTCTTTGCACTACTGTGTATTACTATTAAAATGCATGGGTAAAAATAAGGTGCACAAAAAACTGCACACTAGTTTATGGAGAACGTTGACCGCCTAGCGGTTCCAGCATGTTGCAGTTTTTACGCGTGCGACCTGTTTAGATTTTCAGATGTGGAGAACACTGGTAGGTGTAGTCTATATGAGTTGTATCATGATAACAAGGCATCATGGTAACCAAGGCTCGACGTAACCCAGTTCTCGCTCAAATATACGAGTAGAAAAGGTAAAATATGAGTAGGAAATTGACCTCACTCGTATTATTTGAATGAGCGTGGGGCAGACACTCGGCTTTTTTTTGTTTGCCGCTCCTCCGAGATCTCAAAAACACTTAGTTTTCAAAAATTCCGTTTTGTTTCCGTTTTATGCAACTTTAGAGTTTTTCATAAAAATCATAACTATTACATAACTGATAGCATCTCATACGAAAATGGATCCTTTTGACAGCAATTTCCAACATCGTACTCTATAAAGCATAGTGTCTGAAAATTTCATATAAATCCGGTTGGCCATTTGTGAGATGCGATGTTGTGAAGTTGGTCACATTTGGTCATTTTCCTATGGTCCAGCACAATCTTAATCCTCTTCACCTCGTGGGCCCTTATGTGAGCTGTCTCCGCTGAGGCCCATCTTTTGCCACACTGTGCCCCTCTCCAGGTTGAACTAGCTTCTCCTTGCTATAACTGTTTGGTTTGCCTCCTTGTGGTTCTTGGCTGGCAGGCTGTTTCCTCCATCTAATGGATGACCATTTCAGCGTAGTCTTATTGATTTAGTTTTTGTCCGTTCTCAGTTCAGTGATAGAGCGTCACTATCAAATAGATCGCATAGGATTGATCATTTTTGTTAAGTATGTCTTAAATATAGATTCCGTATTTCATTGACAATTTGTTCCAACTACGAGGTTTTGTCTAGTGTGGAAAAACGAAACCACAAAACTTGGGCTTGGTGATGCATCATTTTTGTTAAGCTGTGGTTGAAGTAAAAAGCTTCAAGAAAGGATTAAAAATTGACTTCTTTTCTTAAATCAACAGGCTAAGGCTTCATCTAGTAAGCCAGCAGAATCTTCACCTGTGACTACAGCGACCCCTAGTGCAGCCACAGTTACAACCACCACCACCACAAGTGCACCGAGTGCCCCCACAACAGTGGCGACACCTGCTGCCACAGCGACTACACCCGCTGCAGCTTCCACAGCTGCGACACCTGCTGAGACGACAGACAGTAAAAAGGAGGATGCACCCAAGGCACCATCAAGGTGGGTGGTTGACAGCATGGTGACGTGAGCTACGCTGTGTATATAGGGTTACTTGATACAGGGCTGCGAACTGTTACGGATTTATTCGTATTCTATGTACTTTAAGGGCCTAAAAGATCACTACATACAGATTTTCAAATGTTACGGATATTGAGCATTTATTTCTCTTCAAAAATATGAGATGAATGTTAAAATTATTTTAACATCGTCGGTGTTTTGTAGCACCGTATGACCGAAGATTGAGGCAGAAAGTGACGGGAATTGTCGAAAACGCAAGATCCAACCAATAAGACTTATCCTGAGTTCCAGTGTAGAATGCAATTTGCATACAAAATTTCCCTTATGTGATTGTTCAATTTTTTGTGAAGGACTGGCCAATGAAAAAATGGGCTTACTTGGTTTTGCATTGTGGTATATCATCGTATGCATTGGAATTGTGTTAAGATGTGTAGAGCGAAATTTCGGAGACGAGTATCTGGTGAATTAAATTACCTGCGTTTAATCATGCTGTCTTCAACGCTGAGAACCCTGATATCTCCAACACCAGTATGGATCAGGAATTATGAGATATCGGGATTTGGGAGGCCATCGTAGTGTGGGAAGAAATCAACCATGCTGACAGCAAAATCCGAAAACATCGATGTGACGTGCAGGACTTCATCCAGGTTTTCGAAAATAGGGTCTCCAAAATGGGTTCGCAATATTCCAGGGCATCCATGATTCTTCGTTCACCAACAAACCCCCCTCACACACTGATGTTTTTTACACACATGCATAGACCAAGACTTTTACATCTAAGTTTACAAAAATAACCCCCTGTAGTGAGTTTTTTTGCTAAAAAACTGCGTGGACCAAGGCTTTTACGTCCAAATTTTCAAAAACAAAGGAGTTTACCAAACAAATATTAGAGATATTGGTTGAACGATGTGTGCACTATGTTTTTGGTGATCTCAAGTCAAATTGCTGTTATAAAGTTTATCATATCATCTTAACTAGTTTTTATATTCTGTACAATGAGGTATCAGAGCCGCATTGCGATGGCGTCCAGATTAGTGCTAGGTCATCCATATGGACGCCCAGGACGTACACTGCATGAAGGCCTGGTGATGAGCTGAGTTATTATGAAATGTTGCTTTTTAATTCAACACAACTTGAATTGAAAATTTCTGTTTTCGTGTGTATCAATCCATCTTGCGATTGAAATTTAAACTTGCGGAAAATGTTGGAAATCTTACTAAATACGGATTTTTAACATGAAAGTTACAGATTATGTTGTGAATGGGTTGGCAGTGCTGTTGATGACTTGTAGTCTTACCACAGCAATAGCATGATCACTTGAAGTCATGGTAACATTAGATCTCATTACTGATACTTCTGTCCTCTGACTGGTTATAACATAGTATGACATCTTCAGATATAACGTAACGTTAATCAGTTTAGTGTGGAGTATCACTTTATTTATGCCACTCGGACATCAGATGTTGTTATTCAAGATCTGACCGATACAGACCATAAACCCTGACCACGAAGTAAGCAGATGATGTCTGTGCAGGTAAGAACTAGCTAATCTAATAACAGAAAAAAGTCAGAGGAAAGAAGCATCAGTAGCCCTGTAATGAAACGAATATAGACTGATCCCTCTGGCATATCAGGTCATATTGGCCTTGGGTAATATTTCTCTCCCTCGGTCCATGTCACCTTATGATGTGATCATAGGGACAGCTCCATATTTCTATACTACGTATGTACAAGATTAGTCACAGTTGATACGACATGTGTATGTACCACATGAATAAAGGAAGACGGCCTTGGTTTATTGCACGTACCTGTTGGGAGAAACTGTTGTGAAACTGTGACAGGAGCCCCAAGTATTGTGTGATGTGGGTACTTTTTATAGAATAGTCATTACATGGGTTGTGTTCGTTATTAGCATGACTCCCAAAAGCTTGACTAGCTAGAGTTATGAATGTGTATCAGGCCTGGTGTGTGGAAATGCTCCTAAACTGGTGAGGTTCATCTGTGCCTGCCTATATGTAATGATAGTCAAAGAACCAAAATGACTCTAAATATCTTGTATTGTTATTGTAATCTGCTGTCATACATAAAAGTAATTTGGACAGTAATCTGAAGAAATCCATCTTTAATGAAATATAATCATGGAATGTTAGAAGTGTTAACTCATCTCAGTTCAGAGCTTGAAGTCATTCTTTAAATGCAAAATCAAAACAAAACGAGGCTGTCCATTGAAATACGTGTGTACCCCAACAAACTGGTGCTGTGTTGTTCACATTCACAATGTCACTTAAACTTACCGATCCATGCTTCTAGTCTTGGCTGTATATTTTGATCACTGTTTTCCAGTGAGTCTGCATCAGCCACCAGTAACACGGGTTCAGCGTCTACCACATCCGGCCTGTCTGTGGCTGAAAGTACGCTAGTGACCGGCGACAATTTGGAAACAGTCATCAGCGAGATGATGTCACTGGGCTTCACACGCGACCTCGTGGAGCGTGCCCTAGTGTCCAGCTTTAACAATCCCGACCGTGCCGTGGAATATCTGCTGTCTGGCAGTATACCCGAGGTCATGGACCCAGAGCCACCGCGAGAGGCAGTTCAGCAGGGCGCCACTACCACACCCAGCGGCCAGGAGGGTCAAGCACCCCCGTCAGGAGAGGGTGAGTACAGGTCACAAGTGTTGTTGATTTGAATAAAGGAGAAAGGGTGTGGGGACTGAGGGCAACATATTTAATGCTCATCTTGTGGAGAATGAGAAAACGATAATAACTCATGGGACATGTAAAAGCTTTATAAATGACTCTCATTTTGTGAGACACGTTGCAAGTTCAAGCGTTTAGTTTTGCTTGGTAAACTTTCTTTTTCCTTGAAAAAAACACGGAAAATGAAAAATCATGGAAAATTAAATGAAAACAGAAATTGAGTGGGCACCATGTAGAAAAATGTAAACTTATAGGGAGCTTTTCAATTTCAAAGCTATTGGGGACTTGATCACCAAGCCTATAGATTTAGACAAATATTTACCAAATTATCAATAAGTCATGTATAGTATATACGTTCTGAAAGTAGAAACCTTTTTGAATTTCATTTTTGACTTTTTACCAGTCTGCCGTTAATTCATTCATGTGGTCATATCTTTTCATAAAATTCACCGCCAAAGAGAGATACAATCATAGCAATAAATCAGTAAGATGACCAAATTTGTTTTGACAGGAATATTTAAGATGGACTCTCAAAGATTGCAGTTTTCTCTATTGTCTTTTTGTTTTATGCAACTTATGAGTTTTTATAAAAAACCGTGTTTTTGATATCCGTTCATGGAAATGTGGTGTTCACTCCACTATATTTCTCATCCTACAGATAGCCTGGAATTCCTAGCATCATCACCCCAGTTCCAGCAGATGCGACGCATGGTACAACAAAACCCTTCTATGTTACACCAGTTGCTAGAACAGCTGGGCCAACAAAACCCTCAGCTATTACAGGTTAGTCTCGTCATGTACCTTTCTTCAAGGTCTTATTGTGAAAGGGGCAATAAAGCTGCTTTTTCTTGTCAAAAACAGGTCACAGTTTAGGCTTGTTTATGTTTAAAATCCGTCTCATCTTATTCTTTCTTCAGTAGTCAGAAATGATTTCTCCACTTGAGAAGAACTGACATTTCACTATTGCTTCCAAACGTTCCTTTTAAATCGCTCGTCACGTTCGGTCAGTTTTAGCCGCCAACTGAGTATGTCCATCAGTTGATTTATTGTAACCTATTTCAATTCAAACGTGGGATAAGAATGCAGTGACGTTGCATTGGATCTTGATCAAGTATCCCTGAAAAGAAAGTTGATGTTTTTGAAAAACCTCTTTCGTTTTACTTATCCTAAGCTATGCCATCGCGTTACTATCTTTCATTTCAATTGAACCTGGTTATAAGCAAAGGCCTGGAATTTCTGACAGCCTCAGGGCTGTTCCAGTAAAATCCGTGTGGGAGGGGGGGACGGCAGTAGAAATAAAAATTCATGGGTGGTGGTCTTCAGAAAAAAACACAAATTATGGGTGGTCGTTCCTGTAAGAAGTGATGCATTAAAAATGGGTGGTATTTTTTGACCTGTTAATGTTGACAGGTTGGTTACTTCAGCCCTCAAAACTCAAAACAAGCCAATACAAAAAAGCCCATATTGCCAGTGAACAGAGTGCAATATGTTCACTTAGCCATTAATCAAGTCATGGGCAACTTGATTTGAGCCAACTGTTAGTCTGCAGTCCTATTGAATTGAAAAGTTATGCAACACTAAACTGGTGTTAACACATATAAGAAAATTGATGATTTT
>NMRA01000551.1:78808-223157 GCA_002633005.1 Phoronis australis
GATATCATGAGACTGCTTATAGTTTACACGTATTCTAGGGTTACCTTTCTGGCGATATCATGAGACTGCTTATAGTTTACACGTATTCTAGGGTTACCTTTCTGGTGATATCATGAGACTGCTTATAGTTTACACGTATTCTAGGGTTACCTTTCTGGTGATATCATGAGACTGCTTATAGTTTACACGTATTCTAGGGTTACCTTTCTGGTGATATCATGAGTGATATGAGACTGTGCTAATAGTTTACAGCCGTCATGACACTTCATTTTCAGCCGGAATTAAGTGGAAAAATCTGCAAGCAGAATTGCTCGTCGTGACCAGGAAATAGGATTTTGTCTGTTTTCTTTTGGTGTGTATTTTAGATTGGTTATGTGAGATTCCAGTAAAAAGGAGGTGAAAATAGCATTTGAGTGGCAGTTGGTGGTAGCAGTAGTTAATACATGGCACTAGCAATGAACTGTGAATGTCCTAGTCTCTACTCACTGTTGAGATCGGAGACGTTTGTGTCTGTATTAAAACTGTTGAGAGAGATCGGAGACGTTTGTGTCTGTATTCAAACTGTTGTGTGCACCAGGTATTGAATTATTTGCACGGTCACTTGGTTATTCATTCTTGGCACTTTGCGCTTTTTGTGCACTTTCATCATCTTTTTGTCCTCGAGAATGAACAAACGTTGGAAGATCAGTACATCCATGATGACTCTATACTGTTGTTTATGTTTGTGACTGTCGGTTTGTGAATTACGCCCCATTCACCAAGTTTTGTGCCATCTACTTCAGTGTAGCGAACTGAAAGGTTGTACACATTGCTTCAAGTCTTAATTTTCACTTGTACACGTTTGAATGAAGGACTGTTACTAAAGAATACATACACATGCACGCGAACTCATATATTTGTGTATGCACACATTCACACACATGTGCGCTCATACACGCACACATACTCTTGCATCTATTTGTGTTCTGTTTTCACATCTGTTTCACAAACTATCCATTCTGTAAGGATGTGCACTGTGTTAGCGGTTAGTTTAATGTTTGAGACGGGTATCTTCAGCTCATACGGAACAACCAGGAGCGCTTCATTCATCTGCTCAATCAGCCGGTCGAGACGTCAGCTGGTGGAGGTCAAGCGCCAGAGGTGGAAGGTCAAGCCGGGGGTCAAGGGCAGGGTGTATCCTACATACAGGTCACTCCTGAGGAAAAACTTGCCATAGAAAGGGTAAGTTGTGTGGTGGGGGTATCAGTCATTAAAAGTTTGGTTTTGTACAGCGGTGACATGGTGGACCTAATGCCTTAGGATGACACTGTTGCTGTGAGTAGACAATTTTTCTCTGTTCTCTCCAGTGTTCTTTTTTCACAAATGCAATACTTTCTTATAAGCTCTCACATACTGCTGTTGTGTTCTTGCAAACAAATTTCTTTTCTTATGAACCATGCTTCTCGCTGTCAGGATGAACGGGATTGATGGTGATGGGGGGAGGGTTCTTCCCTTACCCGAAAAAATTCCCATTTCAGAAGGCACAGGCACCGTTACCCCGAGATGAGTGAGGGCTCTGGATAGGAACATTGGGATGTTTGTACTGTGCTATTACACATGGACAAGACACTGGTGTCCAGGACGGGAACCTTTACCTAATCTCACTTGTTACGTCTGGTTGTACCTTTTTCAGTCAGTTAGTTTTGAATGCGATTTGTTAACGTCTCGAACTCAGCACAAGCCTCTGTAGTTTAGTAGTGAAGGCATATGTTTGTCACTGCCGTGGCTCTAGTTTGTGTTGGCCTTGTCAAAATATACAGTTTGGATTGCTATATTGGCAACTGTACCTGCAGTGCCTCAGGATTTTTCTTAAGTATTTGCACATTACCAGAAATCATTTTCGAAATATATCCAGGTTCTCATGCACTCCCTTGCATACATTCTCTAGTAAGACCGAGCTCAGAGGAGTAGGAGACAGTTTTGTGCAATGCTCAGTTGCCTGTCAGTAAAGCCAGGATTTGAAGCGCCGGGTCTCCCAAACGGGAGTGCGGAGTTAAAAAAACTGAGTTACACTGTCACCTCTGGATGGAGATGTAACACACTGTCTCCTCTGTATGAGGATGTAAAACACACCTGCTTTAGCTCACAGAGATGTAACACACTGTCTCCTCTGTATGAGGATGTAACACACAGCTGCTGTAGCTCACAGAGATGTAACACACTGTCTCCTCTGTATGAGGATGTAAAACACAGCTGCTGTAGCTCACAGAGATGTAACACACTGTCTCCTCTGTATGAGGATGTAACACACAGCTGCTGTAGCTCACAGAGATGTAACACACTGTCTCCTCTGTATGAGGATGTAACACACAGCTGCTGTAGCTCACAGAGATGTAACACACTGTCTCCTCTGTATGAGGATGTAACACACTGTCTCCTCTGTATGAGGATGTAACACACTGTCTCCTCTGTATGAGGATGTAACACACTGTCTCCTCTGTATGAGGATGTAACACACTGTCTCCTCTGTATGAGGATGTAACACACAGCTGCTGTAGCTCACAGATTGTGATAAACTGTAGCTAACTAGGTAATGCCATAATTAAAAAAAACAGAAAACAGATATTGCTGGTGGCCGAAATGGAGACACCTGCACGCTGTGTTCATCTGCACATTTCGGAATTGTCGGATTGGTTGTTGCGATAACGTTACGCTAGTCTTCCAATTAACAGTCCTGCGTGGTACGAGAAAGGTGGTGTTTCAACCATTTTGTTTCCCCATTTCAGTTAAAGGCGTTGGGTTTCCCTGAGAACCAGGTGATTCAAGCTTATTTTGCGTGTGAGAAGAATGAAAACTTAGCAGCCAATCTGCTCCTGCAGGGCCTAGACGACTGAGACTGATGGTGTATTATACAGACACTCATTATAACATTATTGAGACTCTACCACTCTCACTACAACTATGGGTCACTGTTGATCTATTCTCATTTGATGCAAATTTTATTAAAAGAACTTGGAACAGTCGCTTTGGTCTTTGACAGCAACTTGAAGTAAGAAGGTTTTGGTTAGTATGAACCAATTGAAAAGTAGTTTAATATTACATAATATGAGGCCGGGTTGTTGTGATAATCAAAACAGCATGAATCGGGCCCCTTTGTTTGTTGTATATTTACTTTATTGTAGTCTATTGTTTATATTAAGTTTTGCAAACTGCAATTATCTCTGTAGTCTGGTAGAAACACCTTTGGAACATCTTTAGTATGCCAGCCATTATCATGGCTGGTTGGTTAAACCACCAGTTTAAAGATAAGGGCTTTGCAGGTGTTTTATACTGAGCTGTCTGTTCTGGATTTACCTGCAAGTCCATTATACAGTATAATTATGGAAACTTATGACGTTTTCTGCATTCATGTTTTGATTGGCCTACCTGTGCATTATGCAGTGTCAACCTTGGTACTGCATCGCTTCAGCTGTATTGTTTACTAAAACGTGACGCACTCGTGCAAATCATTTAACTTCAGAATCGTGAGCTTGAGCTGAAATGCTTTTGGCATTTTGTCACAAGCCATAATCTTAGGTGCTTCATTTGATAATGTCCTTGTGCAGTTTTCCCCGTGAATAAAAACACAAGTGTATGTCAACTGTGTTTGACTTGATGACACTGCTGGTTGCCCGAGTATTTCCTGCATTTGTTCTGTTAGCCTACTGAATAGACAGCATTCAACTGTCAATCTTTTGCATTGCTTTTATTGTCTGAACTACATGGACAAGTTTTATTTCGTCTTTTTAAATTAGATAAAAGTATTCAATCGGCTCATTCGTACAGGAAATAAAATAGTATCTTTGTGTATTGAGACATGTTTGGAATACTATTTCTTAGCTTTTGTGCAGAGTTCACATACCATCAACTAAGTCATGGTTCCAACATGACCACAGGACTAAAGATATGCAACATTCAAGTATTGAGGAGACTTGCATGGGCACAAATTGAACATCCCATTTCAAACTTTTACTTGTGTAAGCATATTTGTATGTAACTACATTGTACAGATTCACAAAGTGCTATCGGGAAGAGCTTTAAACTTTGAAAAGATGCACCTTTGTAGCAAAAACGCACTCTTATTTTATTTGAACACTGCTTGTGCAGGTGCGCAGTCCTCCCATTAAAAAAAAAAGAGTGCAAGTGTTCTGGTGGCTTTACTCAGCATCACATTGTGCTGGGTAGGCTCCGTTACTACAAGACACACCCCAAACCTAAGTCTGCAGGGTTGTTTCTTGGGCCCTCTAAGTTATAATCAGTTTGGGGACCCAGTAATTAGAGCAGCCCTCATCACAATATTTCGTCCACCCCCCTTGGAGAAGCCAACTTACAATTGGTTCATGTGGCTATATCGCCAGGGCCTTATGTGATGCGTGAGTCATAAGTAGTAACTTGGTTTCTTATGTGATGCGTGACTCATAAGTAGTAACTTGGTTACTTATGTGATGTGTGACTCATAAGTAGTAACTTGGTTACTGCATTTCACTGTTTAACTGACTAAATAACCAAAATAGAATTGGGCGGTTTATTCGGACTCATAAATTGGTCTCATAATGTTACTCAATGTGATAGGATTTTGGATTGTGTCAGTAACTGGAATTTCAGGCAAGCCATGTGTGTACTATTTTGAAATTGTTATATCAGGGTTGACCAACCCTGATATAACCCTAAGCATTCCCTTGAGTTACAGGTGGTAGTTTCCATGTTCTTGTTAGTAACAGAAATGGAATCTTATGATGGAAGAAATACTATCACACCGATTGCATGGGAGTGAAAGGTCCCAACTCAATTTTCATTTTTAGCCAGCTTAATCCGACCCTACTGAAACACCCCAGAACGTTGCTATCGGTCACCAGGCTCTGTGAGTTTAAACATGCCACTATCCATAAGTAATAACATTGACTTTTCCATTTGTTGCTTGGAGTCATGTTTTATTCTTCAAAAACCAGGGAAGATAATTTGTGAATGTTAATAGACCAAACAAACCAATTCCTGCCAGTATTTATTGCCTTGTGACATGTACCTCAGACAGGGTACCATGGCTTGAACAGCCCAACTGAAGCTGGGTTCAATACACTACTTTACAAGCACCACATTTGTATACAGCATGTCTGTATACCACTGAAAACACTTGAACTCGAACAGTTAATACACCAATTTGGTAAATCTAGGCTAAGGATCAAATGATTAAAATAATTGTTCTGTTAATGTTTATATTAATACTTAGCCAGATTTCAACAGGTGGCACTAACCACTATATACTCGCCTTTTGTCAAAGAAAGGTCTCGAGTGGTTCCTTAATCAAACAAGAAGTGATATCTGGGCTTGGTAACTACTGACTGTTCTATGTTTTTAGCCTAAAATGCCCTATGATGTTTAAAACTTTTAATGTGCATTTCTGAATAAAAATTAAACAGTTTTTCAAAGTAAGAGAGTGTTATTTTTTAAATTCATTTGGCATTGTTTTAGGAGCTGCGTGAATGAACCCTTACGTTTGAACTAGAATTAACCTGACCCAACTTGAGCAATAATTTGTCTTGTTCACATAACTGACAGAGACAGACTCACAATTCTACACTGTTAACATGATTTTACTGGGTCATGGGTTTCTACGATTCTATAGTTCACATCAAAATCATGACGCAAGTTTGTTTATGGTAACACTTGTGAGATTGTCTAAATGATGGTTAAATACAAGGAACATATCAAGTTAATATATATTATACACTTTAACAATACAATGTGAATCTACACCTAATTAATGACTTCATTAATTATACAATGGGTATAAAAGTACAAAAGTGCCAGTATTCCAATGAGATAATTTTAGTGAACAGTACGAGACCATTTCTCGAGAGAACTAGTTGATACAAGCTTGACTTACTTAACATATAGTCTGCAACATACACTTGCTCTTGATGTTCACTTAAACCCAAGTCTGGGTTTGCAAACAACTGACAGTTGGATATTTGCCGAGACCATTTTGGCGCATAAAACAGCACACCATGACGGCCAACTAGTAGATCCAGGCTTCGAGAAATAACCAATTGTCAATCCTTTTGAAGCACTGAGGTATCCTTTAAATTTACTAAAGAACTAGGAGATCAATCTCATAGCAGTGTTCTAAATTAAAAGTTGGTTTTGCAACAGAGGGCAGGCATGTGGCCACTTTAAATTGAGAACTGCTGAAACAAGCTTGTATTAACCGCATGGTTGAGGTGTTTTTGAAGGTATTCAGATGATAGGAACACTAACTTGAAGCAGAAGACAATTGGTGGAAGATACTACCATTTAGCATGGTTATAACTGAAAGTTTTACTTCAGCACGACGAAGTTGTAGGTAATGCAGTTCTTAACTTATTTTACCAACTTTCTGACTACATACAATGTTGATTGGAGCCTCAAAGGCTGGGAAAAAAGATGTCACCAAGGAATAAGGGTGATTCACGGACTGTCTCTGTTACTTGGCCAAATGGTTCATTTTATTCCTAATTGTCAGCCTTAATAAAAGTTTGATGCACAAAATCACGTTTTGCACCAAATTCCTAATTCTCTAGCACACTTCGTCTTGGAACACTATACTCTGAGGCTTCCATGAACTCTTTAAACCAAACACAGTATAGGTTTTCTTGTAGTTCATGTCATTGTCAAATCCTAGGCTTGAGAGGAAATCACTAAAAACAATGAAATAAAACCAAATCCAGATGTTTGGGACTGCATTCACCACCAGGTGGTGCTCTGGTCTGGATCTTCATCCACACTGGTTAGAACATTTACAAATTCATTTATAAAACATTAAAAAGCAGAAAAAATAAATTACTTTTTAATCAACAAATGGTAAAATTCAGAGATCATTTCCAGGCCTCCAATAGTGTGTCAAACAAGTTTACGAATCAAAAATTTTGTTAACTTAATCACTAAGGCAATCATAATTATGATTTCATTTTAATGACATTCAACACATGAAAGAAAAAGATGACTCGCACAAACCAGCACAACACCTGAGAACAATTCAGACATTCATACAATTCCGGACATTTCATTGACTGCAAATCTTTCTCATTAAGTAGTGCTGTTGTTTTTGAAATATATTGTGGGATGGTAAACATCTGGTGACATCACAGATAACTTGGTAAGGTTTAAACAATGGGGCAGAAAACAAAACTAGATTCTTGAGTGCACATGAATTGAAAGCACAGTGTGCCGCAACATGCTGTATCTGTATGACTAAAAATTGAAATGAAATGAAAGTGAGCCTCAAAATACGTTGAATTAGTATGTAGATTAGCACTATAGATACTTGAGGAACACACCATCATCACATAAAGAACTACCAATTGTGATGTCACCAAATGTTTTACTAGTTTACAAAAAGACAGCAGTGCCACCAATTGACGGAGATTTGCACTTGGTGAAATACTTTGAATTATGTACATATGTACACATAAAACAGATGCTTTAATTCTAGAAACTTGTGCTACAACTTCGGTGTGCAAATTGTCCATGATTCTCTGACCATGCGTAACATATGTTGAGCATTTTTGTGTGACCAGACCGTCGTGAGTATTCTGAAGACAACAGTCGCCATAGCAACTCTCAGCACTGTGAACAACACTCTCCAGGTTTCTTGATTGGGCTTTTACAGGTCGGTGTTTGACAGGAAATGGTATCACATGATATGAAGCCCTTCTGTAAAAAGCATAACATCACAAAGCCTCGTCCAGATCAAAAAGAAACAAATGTCTTGTAAATCAAAATGATGTCACATTATGTAGCCCTCTTGTAATACCAACATTATATCACAATATGTAGCCTGCTTGTGAATATCAAAAATTGCATCCCATATATACTAGTTCTAATAATATCACAGCTGCAGTGCTTGACGTGTAAATTTAATTGAAAGTAGTATTGATGTGGATCAAAAAGCAATAAAGCTGTCATTGTTCCGCTACATTGACTAACTTATAAAACATTTGATATCATTTTTAGTTCAAATAACAAATTACTTAATTTCAAAATTGTTCATTTCGCATTGAATTTTTATTACCTTGGTGTTCTGTACTAGCACTTGACATGAAATTTCACAATGTCATACTAAGCATGGGCAAAGCAAAATGTAGACGTTAGATGTCACTTATTAATTAAGACAGCAATTTTGAATTAATTGCAGAAGAATCTTCTTGTCTTACATTGTTGGTGTGCACAATTGTAGTAGGCCATGGTGTTGCTCAGGCAGGTTACACAATAGAGGTCAGGCCATATCAACAATGGAGCATCAGTTGAGTAGCCCACTGTCATGCTCAGGCAGGTTACACAATACAGGTTGGGACATACCAACAAACGGCAGTTGCAATATGCATTATTTCTCTTTTCTCATGATGGACCAGGTCCAGGTGGATATTTACCACCATTTGATCATCCAAGGAAGGTACACATTTGAACACAAAGGCCCAATGAATAATGTGGTCCCCTGAGCTGACTAGTCATGCCTGTAATCCCAAATGATACCCCAATTTTTCCTAAACTATGAGCCAGTTGGACATAAAGCTGCATTACAAAGGGCACACTTGACATGGAGAAGCTAACGCAGAACACATGATCAGGCAAAGGTGTAAACACGACTGACACGGAGCTGACACCGCGGCAGCCATTTCTGACAACGGTTTGAGAGTAAAAGTAAGTTGCACGGAATTAGTTGTTCCAGTTTCAATTACACGTCTAAACACAAGTTGGGTCAATTAAGGCAGAAGGGATCATATCTGTTGCGCTTGTGCGAGACCTTATGTATGGGTGATATGCTGGCAGTCCACGTGGTATGGATGTTCACTATTGTTTATACAAGCATGCAGATACTCTTCGTGTAAGAGACTACTGCTGATCCAGTGCACGATATAATGCCATGTAAATGTCACTGAAGTGGAGCAACTCACAGCATGACATCTCGCACAATTGTTCCTCGGGTAAAACGGTTTAAGACTCAAGACCTGGGGAGTTTTATGACTGCCTTCTTAAATGGTGCTACAACACCAGAGCCACCATGTTGTTGGTTAACCGATTTTTGCTGTTCAAACAACAAAAAGTTCAATTTTCAATGATAAATTTAGTTTTTAGAGTCTGTGGTGTCTGAAATGGTCGGGAAAGAATGTCGTCACTAAGAGGTAGGGTAATCAAAGATAGAGGTAGGGTAATCAAAGATAGAGGTAGGGTAATCAAAGATAGAGGTAGGGTAATCAAAGATAGAGGTAGGGTAATCAAAGATAGAGGTAGGGTAATCAAAGATAGAGGTAGGGTAATCAAAGATAGAGGTAGGGTAATCAAAGATAGCCACTGGAAAAAAATAAATCAGTGACACCTACATTTTTCGTAGATTTGTGGTAGGCAAAGACCAAAATTCAAAATGCATTGTGAAAATTTTAAAAAATCAAAGATGAATTAAAACTGTACTGAACCCCCACAATTAGTGCAAGCTACCTCACTTGAGTTGCAAGTAGGTAGCTCATCACAAAATGTATGTCAAATCTGCAGACCACATAACAACACCAACCTTCCTTAGTTTACTTTTCATAAAGCATCTTTTTTCAACCAATGATTATGATTTCACTTCAACACTCACCTGACAAACACAAGTTTTGCATTCGCTAACCTTCCATTCATCTCCAGTCTTGCGTTTGCGCCCCCTATCATCCAGGCAAGAATGCTTTTCAAGCAACTGCCGAGACAACTTTCTGACCTACAAATGTTGAATCAAGAGAACAATAAGCTATCTCCATTAAACGTTTTAACCCATACAAAAAGTTGGTGAATGTTTTACCGTCGAAACATGCCGCTACATTTAGAAAAGTTGTTGTCTTTATTCAAAATGCCAGTAATTAAAGCACATGACCATGCTTTTAGTTTACAAATGTGGATTCAGCATAGTTGTCTGAACTTTTCACTTTAATTAGATCTGCTGAGATATGATATTACATAGTTACATTAAGAGATACTTTAGGGTTATAAATAAAGTTGTTTTTATGACATTTTAATCCAAATGAATCAGAAATATTGTCGTCAAGCACAAAAATTAACAACATGTACGCTTACAATGACTCACATTTTTCTTTAAAACTCGAACAGTCCTTTGCAGTTTGCCCATAATTTTCTCAATGCCCTCTATCCTTGCATCCATTATGTCCATTACAACTTGCGAGTCTTTCTCTTCAACGGGCTCTGAGCTCACAACATTTTGCTCTTCGCCTATGTAATTCAGAGTTTCGTTGAAAACGGAATAGCTTGAGACTGGACGATCAGCACTGAAACTGTACTCTGCAGAGCGACGCCCGCGGAAGTGCCGTGTGATGGAGTGGAAATTGCCAGCCTGCGTACAATCTGTAAAATAGGACAATGTCTTCTGACCATGTGCTTCAAAAATGAAAAGTGATCCCAGACTGGATTACTCAGATGTAGTTTAAAATCTACTTTAGTTTAGTTAACTAGCTTTCACGGTGGCTTAAAGCAAACATTTGCATTGTCGTGGAGCAAATAAAACAGCGTAACAATTTTAACTAACTTCCAACTTTCAAGTTGCTACTGTTCCCAATGACATGGACAAACCAAGAAGTGTGGAATAGCTTTATTATTAACTGGCTATACCAACTTCTGATATTATGAAGTAGCGTGACACCTACATCTGGCAGAGGTATTATCAAGTAGCGCCACCTACATCTGATTACCAAGTAGCGCCATCTATATCTGGCAAAGGTATTATCAAATAACACGACCACCAACATCTGGCTGAGGTATTACCAGCAGGCTGTAAATATCCCCTTTAAAGGAGATAAGAATCAATTTGGAGAAATCTTTTAATTTCTTCAATGTCATGTGGTCAGCTGGATCCACATTCCATTCACAATAGGGGGATGGTTATCAATAGAGTGACTCTATTCACTAGGTCACATAGTGAGGGTAATTACTGTTTCTTACAAGATCATCTCTAAATAGAAGGCTTGAAAGCATCCAGGTTGTATTTTTCCCTTTTCTTTTTGGGAAATGAAAATTGATGGAAACTAAAAATCTGAATAGAGGAGTAAAAATTAGACTGTGTGGGTTCTTGAATTTTCAAAACTGGTCATGTAATAGCGATTTTGTCAACAAAAATCAAACTCATTCATTGGAAAGTATAGTATCCAGCTGGCATATAATCTAATTAACTGTGTCACTAACTCACAATTATACCTTTGTGTGAAAGAATGTGGATAAAACCTGGTCCAGATCTAATATTCTTGTTTAAAGGGAATGTTCACAACATGAAGTAGCGCCACCTACATCTAGCAGTGGTTTAAACAATTAAGTTGCATCACCTAATCACCTACATCTGGCACAGGCATTATTAACTAGCGCCACGTACCGGTGCAACAATCTGCCCAAACATGAAGGTCCATATGGGTGATGTCACTAGAGTCACACTTCAGGTACTCATCTCTTGAGTGTACACGTGTGAATACATCTTTTTGAACATTACGTATACTGTCGCCATTATCGCACAAGATTCGGGCCAGGTTTGACTGTCGTATCTGAGTCAGCTGGGCTGGACTGAAGGCCCCAGGGTTCTCATACCAGAACCTAATAACAATTGGAATAATACATACTATTGAGTTTAGTAACAGAAGATGTGACAGTGTTGTCCTGGTTGAACAAACAAGACATTCTGGTTTCTCTAGAAAAACAGAAATGTTAATGAAAAGCAAACAAAAGGGATTTTCTGTCTTTCCAAAACCAAAAAAAAATTGAAATACAGGTCAAGAATAATACCACCATTTTGATAAATTACCAATGTTAGTGCTTGAAGCTTAGCTTAATGCCAAGTCACATTTGGCGACTTGGCGAAAATCTCAGGTCATCAAACGAAATCTGAGGTCGCCAAACTGAAAATCCCAGGTCGCCAAACTGAAAATCCCAGGTCGCCAAATGAAATCTGAGGTTGCCTATATCTGGCCTAGAAATGGTCAACTAAAGAAAGACAAAAAGGCCAGACAGTTGTACCATGCCCAATTCTCAGAATATTGCCACAGCTTAACCTCTCCCATTTCCTCCCTGTAAATGCACATTCAATCTCTAACTCAATTCCTCTCGCCAACGAACAAATTTAACATATAACGAAGACCATAGCATACACTGGTGGCGCGTATTTCACCGATCTAGCCCGATCTGAGAACTTATTGGTGATCTGCAGGTTGCCAAATCAAGCGTTGAATGTTAAGAAGTAGAAAATATTCATCTTTTACCAGAAACACTGTGCGACTAAATTTGAAAGGTTTTACACTCAACCATTTTTAATCATCTTTTATTTCCTGAATCTTAAAAACTGTGAGACCATAACAAACATAACTTGAATTTGTAGAGTTGAAAGGTCTTACACTGCAGTACAATTCATTTTCATTGACACAACCCAATACCTGTCTCCATCTCTCAGTCGTCTGAACTGGTCAACCATAATGCATCTAAATGTTGGACCCACTTTAGCGCCATCTACAGGAGTTTCACTCAACCCTCCAACAAACAAGTCTATGTTGCCTACAAAAAGAAATCTTGAATTTTTTAACACTCCGTATTTGGCAAAAGTCCGGGCCCCTACAAATGATACATAGATACAGCAGCCCAAAACGAAATAAACAAGATACCTGAATTGAAAAGATAGTGAACTAAAAAATCTCAGTTGGTGCATCCGTGACAGCCTGGACGGCGTTTTTATTTAGTTGTATGGATAATTAGGACTGTCTCACATCCTCGATAATGACACTTCAGGCCCAATATCCTAACATTACAAAAAAACTCCCGTTTGGTTTCAACTCCAGATGGTTACTTAATCGAGGCTAAATCTGTATACTCATCAACGATACCAGAGAACCGAAACCTAATGCATCTATTTTTTCATGCACTCGAAATATGGACGTGTGCGGTTCAAATATTATGTGTGTGCAGGCGAGATATGAACAATTTCAACGTACTATTCCCAATCCTGTTTGAGATTCAAGGTTGGTTTACTGACTAACCTGGGTGCCCATAGACTTCCTTGAGTTTATCTCGTAGTTCTTCATCGGTGACTTCTGTGCTCAGGTCATCAAACGTCTCTGCCTTTGCAAGTCCACATTTCTCCCTGTACTCATTATATCCAGGTAACCCGTGGTCCCGCCCTCTCTGAATGTTGAGAGCTGCCAGATCCAGCGCCACTGCATGTGCAAGCTTAAACAGTTTCTCTGTCAACTCCTTGTTCATGAAACCTGAGGGTGTCAACTTTTTAGCACCAACGCTGAACAAACCTCGAAGGATGGGGTCAATACCACCCTCCTCCACAATTCTGAATGGAGCAAAGAATGCTCTGTGTAAGGGAAGATGACCTTGGGGTATCTCCTGAAATGATTCATTGAATCTGAACATGGTCGGGTTGATAAGCGTGTGACCGAAACGATAAGCTGCTGTAGAGAATGCGTTGACGATACCTGCATTTGCGCGGGGTTGGTAACCCTTGTATTCTCCTATCATGTCCATTCCACGCTGGCCGAGAATTTTCGGCAAGAAGTGCGCAAATGTTATGTGCTGCATTTGGGCACCAACGATTTTTCGAGCCTCATGAAAGAGGGTGTTACTGTCCCAGTGCCGGTTCAATAGATGGAGCTGTGCAGCTATTCGATTGTGTTCCCTCATCCATATTGTGTGCATGGACAACAGCCCTAGTTGTTCATTCGCCCTGTGGTCCCCAGCCAGAAAACATGGTATGTGTGCTGTGTTGGGATCTATCTGGCAATCAACAGGAGAGTCCACGTTATAGGGGAGGAGAGGTTTTCCTGCTCGAGACAACACACCAGTCCTAAGAAGACCAAAATCAGTCACAAAATTTCTCAACAAGTTTGATTCCTCTTCAGAGCTACCATATACGTTTGAGCCATCAATGAAGGACGTAATCTGGTTAATCTGCTCGCGTGGAGTGACCTTTTGAAAAAATATAGAGGTCATGCCAGAACCACACATAGCACTAGACCGTGTGAACCCCATACATGGACGTCTGATACGAGGGTCATTTTCAGGAATTGGTATCGGGAAACAGGGCGATTGGTTTTCGCACGTCTCATTGCAGTGTCGACCATCACTGAAGCGAGCATTACTGACTGCTGTTGGTGAGAAGTCTAAGTCATGATCTAAGAACTGTCCCCACTGCATAACCATCAGGGTGTGCTGATCATCATCTGTGATCTTCTTGGCAGCAACAATAGATGTCGACACCAGTCGTGCGCTGGGCTTCTTCACACCATGATATAGTCGATCAGATTCCCAACCTGTCAACCATCAAAGTAAAAATTAGACAATCAGTAGACAATCAGTTCAAAACAAAACTACACCTGATAACATGATTTAGATTTTTCCCTCAAGCAAAATGTAAGCTTTTTAATTCAATTATTTCTAATTCTTTAAACCTTAATTAGCAAGTTGCACAGTACTTATATTGTGTGCCTGTCCACATGAGGCAACTCCTACGCTAACATTTGAGGTTGTCGGTATTACTTCAACACCTAAGCAAGCTCCAGACTGTAACTAACCCACCCTAATCGATTCACAAATGCGAGTGGCTAATTGGGCTGTCCTGCTCAAGAAATCCTATCCGCTAATTTATTTATAGTGCTTCCATTTTAAAAATTCGAACATGAATAATATTTACTTTTCAATTTATAAAACAGTCATGTTGGTTATTTACCTTTATTTATAGTTTGCTTTTTCACTTTGAAACTAGTATGCTAAACAGGCACGTTGTTTAATTACGACCACAATTATGTCTAACAATACACATTTGGCCAAGACCATGAGTAGCGACTAGCTCACTTCAATCCGTGACAATGCCATCAAGTCTCTGATGCGCCCACAAATTCGCTGGATACTCTGGGGTAAACAGTGCATGCTTTCTCGTCTACTTGCATGCAAATCCTGTTAGCATAAGATTGACCTAATGCAGCTGTATGTATATGTTTATCCCATACGCGTTGAATCAGTCGAGTGCAATATGGCCAAGTAATAATGGTTTTCAGTGTTCACCTCCCGCACTACTTCAGCAGTGACCTCTGAAATGGAAACTTCAAGGTAGGTCAATGTCGATTCGAAGTCGTATAGCCAGTTTGATCATCAAACTTTCCGAAAATAGTTTAAAGTAATATAATTGCAGCTGTGTATAACACTAAACACGCAATCAGGTCCCAAATGTTACATCTGGAACAGGACTGTTAATTATATGACAGTTCTGTCTCAGTTTTCAATTGCTAAATATTATATCGCCTGCAACTCGGGCGCTGATTCCTCGGTAACTACAATATCAAATATTGTTGTTATTTAACTATTTTCAGGAGATGTTACAAGTTCAATGCACAGTTGCAGTTGTTTTCATCTTTGTTACCTCTTTTCAAATAATAAATCATTACATTAAAAACTGTTTCTTTTACTAGAGAAAACTTCCAACCTAATGTGCAAGTACATACATACAGGATGTGAACCGCCATGAGAACAGTCACGGTGAATAATTTAAAAACTGCCAAGAAAATGAAAGAAACTTAGGAATTTGAAGCAAATGGGATAAATACAAAAGGTAACTAGACTGGCGTAGATAAACTAACATCCCACGAGACATTACTCCACGAAGTAATGTCTCATGGGATATTACTTTATTTGTATTTAACCCATACACTTCGAATTCCTAAGTTTCTTTCATTTTCTCGGCAGATTTTTTAAATACTTCACCCAGACTGTTCACGTGGCAGATCACATCCTATATGTATGTACTTGCAAGATAGGTTACAAGTTTTCTCTAGTAAAAGAAACAATATTAAATGTAACGATTTCTTACTTGAAGAGAGATAACAAAGATGAAAACAACATTAGTTGTGCACTGAACTTGTAACATTTCCTGAAAACAGCTAAATGACAACAACATTTGATATTGTAGTTACCGAGGAATTGGCGTCTAAGTTGCAGACAATATAATATTTAGCAATTGAAAACTGAGACAGAAGTGTCATATAATTAACAGTTTTGTACCAGATGTTACGTTTGGGATCTGATTGCATGTCGAGTGTTATTTATACTGCTGCAATAGTATTACTTTAAACTATATTCAGAAAGTTTGATGATCGAACCAGCTAACGACATCGAGTCGACATTGACCTACCTTTTGAACTTTCCATGTCAGAGGGCACTGTTAAAGTAGTGCGGGCAGTGAATACGGAAAACAATATCACGTGGCCGTATTTCACTCGACTGATTTAACGCATATGAGATAAAATGTATATAACACATGAATCTTGTGAGGCATTCAAAAATCATCATATCATCAAATGTAATGCCCACTCAATACTTTTAAAAATGGCCGCTTCAACATTTCATTTCTATCTCCATATATCTACATTCATTGCAAAGCATTGGACAACAGTCACATTGGACCAATGACCCTTGTAAATCATCTGGTGTACAGGTGCTACGCTTCTTCACACTGACCAATGGGTGTGTTGAAGTTGTTCTCATAGGCAGATGGTAGTAGACGACGTAGAGGAGTGAGCGAGGCTCCCCACATGGGGTTCTGCAGGTTGTTACACGTGCCATCCAGTGTGCGGTACTTGAGGTGATAGCACATGTCTGTACAGTTCACCACTCGGCGGTGCCTCTCACAGCCCGACAGATTGGCAATGATTTGTAAATGAGATGGTGAGATGATGTCACTGTAGTTGATCTCTGTGGGAATAAAAATTGGATGCCATACAAAATTGTTCTTCAAATACAGAGTACATTTAGCTACACCGTATTAAATGTAGCTGCTTGGAATGTACGCATCACTAATCACATTCCTTTAGAAGTGGGAATACAAATACAATAATGCGACAATTGATTTGTCTTGCAACACTGAAAGTGTGGAATATTAAAAGTCAACAATCGCGAGTGTATCTTGTTTCCACATTTTATATCAGTCATTATTCTAAGTCTATTAGTCTTTCCATTTAGGGCTCATCTATTTAAGGATCGGAATAATCAAACACTTATCTTCTCAGCCAGGACTATAAACCCTTTGTTAAAGTGTGCTTAGTTACATAGTTTAACAGTTGTATGACTAAGAGCAAGGTTCACAAAAAAATGCTTTCCTTGACCTTGCAAGTCAATTTCAAAAGACCCACCCATGCACCCACAAAACTTTAAGCCAATACGCAGACTAGTTATCCCCTCAAGCCCAAAATGAGTATTCGTGCTCATCAAGCCCCAATCAGTCATGTTTACCGGAATCCCTAAGATCCAAGTTGTATCCCTCTTTCACTTTCCTCAGTATCAGCTCCAGTGTTCGCTCATACACCTCGTTAGCCCTGCTCAGTCTCTGAGCGTCGAGATTGGGAAATCGGAAGAGTGCGAGTAGGTCGGAGGGGCTCAGCTTTGAGCCATGGTGTTGGTGTTCACTGATGGTGTTATCTGCAGCTCTCTCCACATCTGTGATGGCCTGCTGAATGGAGTCGGTCACATACTTGTCACCGGGGAACGTTCGACTGCCTAGTAATGAAGACTAAAGCTTCACTTGACACATCCAATACTGACAACATCCATACTTTATTTTGAATCATTTATAGCCTTCAAAATACCCATATTTAACAGTAGTGCAGCCTCCCAACCAAGACCCAAGCATGTAAATAGCGGTGAAATATCTTGAAATATTTATACAGTGGAATATCAATTTTACCATGACTCATATAAAATGACACCAATTAACAGCGCCATTTTAACTAAACCCGGGTGCACCATGAAGACAGGGAACAGTTCACTCAACTACACAATGCTTACCTGTGATCCTGACCAATAAGGACATCTTGGCCACGCCTGCACTATTTGATGCCTCGCACTGATACACGCCAGCATCGTGATGCGTTGCATTGTGAATGATCAGATCACCTTCAGGCTTAATGGCATAGCTCTCGCTCTGACTCAGTTCGACGCCATCTTTGCTCCACATGATCAACGGTGCTGGTTGACCTGTAGCGCTACATGGTAGCTCCACCTTAGAGTTGATGGCAGTGTCAACGTTGGTAGGAGTTACCCTAAAGGTGGGTGCCACTGAAAAGAAAATCATTGAGATGACATTTCTTTACACTTGTACCGTGAGAAAAAAAATTTCTGAGCATGTCGATGTTACTTCTGTTATCGAAACAATTTTTGATTTAGGCCGCTTACCCACATTAAATTGGTTTCAAATTGTTCCTTAGTCAAAATAGGACTGATTTGTGGGCTTGGAAAGAGCTAACAGTTTGTTATTGCTTGAGACTGAGGCTTTACAAGTTGACTTGTCAGGTTTTATTCGATGAACATGGTCTCTACTAATAACAAATTGTCAGTTCTTTGCAACACTCAAAATCGTATCACATCTGATTTAGGAACACATTGAGACCAATTTTTAGCGGTAAGTGATCTAAATCAAAATTCAGTTTATTGGCGGAGAACAGCCAGGTTTATTACAAATTCAAAATGAAGAATTAATAGAATTATACATTTCAGAAGTCAGCGATAGACACACAGACGGACATGAAAAACAGCATAAATTTTAGCACAACAACAGCACAATGATCAATCACCTCTGCGCGAGACAGTCAGCTTAGCACTCGCTCGTATACGGCCAACAGTGTTCTCTGCTCGACACCCATAAACACCATCATCGCTGAATTGAGCATCCACAATATGCAGAGCAGAACCTTCTCCCAGTATTTGAATACGTCTGCTTCCAGGGATGGAGTGACCTGCAGTTAGAAAATCAGAAAAAAATCAGCACGTACGTTCTTTTCATGGTGGCCAGCTAAAAATCAACATAAGTTTGATTTAAATTACAAATATTCTAAAACCCATCACTGAGGATTCTATCAGTGAAGTCACAATGCAAAACTCAATAGTTATTTATCGGTTAGAACAGGTTTGTGACAAAGGATCCAAAATGAATTTAGTCTGTCCAAACAGAAATCTGATAATGACGGATAACCTGTATTGGAATGACAAGGCAATTCTCTGAATAGTAGACTGATCTAAATAATTATGTCATGAGGTGAGGAGATCAGGTGACTGACTGACTAAGGTGTTGCACTTCAAAAAGTCAAATCAACAAAAAAGATTAAGAAGTTGTTCAAAAATAAAGATAACACTAAATGCTGCAAAATTTACACCATTTAAAGTCAGATACTGATGAAGCATTTTATCACATAGAGACAGACAAAGCAACTGACCATCTTTGAACCAGGTTATGGTTGGCCGTGGATGTCCATTAGCCTGACATATCAGTGTGATGGTTTCTCCCTCAACCACAGTCTGATCTCTAGGAGGCTCAGCATAGGTGGGCAGCACTGAAATACCATTAGCAAAGATTTATACCGCTATATAGAGTCTGGCATGTAATTCCAAAGTTACACATTAAGCTAAGGAAATTTGTAAAGTGTGGCCATGTTCAGTCCCACAAATGCATATCATATTGCTATGCCTTTAGGCCCATGGGCTTATATCCGAAATAATATCTTTTTGCCCAGGTGGTTTGCATACTAGCTAATGTGCCCAAGTTTCACATATAAGCCCAGGTAACGTCCTCTGCGTAGGCCCATGAATTAGTTCACATATAGGCGCACCTGTTGTGACTACTGTTGTGCCTCCTAACGGCAAATTTTACAAGTTCGCCTCAGTATCTTTGGAGCTCCTTGACATAATTTTAAGAAATTTGGTATTTAAATAGTTTTGTATTACCATATTGCCGTGCCTTTAGGTCCGTGGGCCTATATCCGAAATAATGCCTCTTTTTGCAGCCTTTTTTACCCAAGTAGTTCGCAATGTGGCCCATGCGCCTGCAGTTCCGTACAGACGCCCACCACAGACGCCCATGGGCGTAATGGTGCAGCAATACAGTAGCAATGGTACAGATGTCCCAGGAGACACTTATGCCACAGCCTGTTCACATCAGTGGGTCATCGTGAATTGACCCAAGAGATTGCAATCTCATTACATTTCAATCATCATCCACTGGTGTTAAAACATCAACTTTTTTCGCACTTGTATTTCCACCACTGCATTTAAATTCTTTGTTTGAAATGAAGTCGGCTACAATAAATGGCCTGGAATTCCAATGACGGTCACAATGCCTTTGGTGACTGAAACTAACCAAAAGTGCAAATAGTAATTGTCCCTTTAAGTTACTGCTTCCAGCAGAATAGATGTATATCCAGTAAAATATATAAAAAACAATAAAAATATTTATGTACAAAAAATGACCTATAATTCCCCAAAGTGGCTGGTTGTTGCGTCAGAAGGTAAGTGACATTCACCACCAGGGGAGCATGAATGATCCATAATGATGAAGAGAGCGAATTCTGCATGCAACTACCGGCATCATACATTGCACACGTTTACAAAGATGGTGCAAAGACACAGCTGCCTGCCATCAGTTCTGCATAACTCGTTGCTGATCAAAACAACATGCTACATGAAGACACAAGCCGAATGGGTGTGAGTGTTTGATTCAATAAGACAGCATACCTAGTTCAGGCACAGATTCACTGGGGGGACCAAGATCAGCCAGATCCCCCACCCCACCATTTCCGCCACATCATTAAAATGAAGAAATTCAAAATATTCCCTACATCTGACCAACGTCAGACCTAGTAGTTAGACCCTAGATACATGCCTGTTTTTGCTGCAATATATGCCTCCAACAACACCATATGAAAACATTTTTATTTTTCTAATACTAAAAAATCTGATTATTCATACATATTTAAAGGTATACTCCCAAACCTTTCCCTAACTATAACCCTCTATGTACTGAACATTTGTAGGATCACAGTTTACCACAGTACGAAAATATGGGTCTAGCCACAGACATTGTTCCAAGAAAAGGATTCTTTCTAGACATTCTCAAGAAGATAAATGTGATGGGTAGACAGGCTCATATTTTAAAGAGATAACCGGCCTACCGTGTAAATTAGCTCCTAGAGTCAATACCAATTAGTTTTCTGGGAATGATGAAGATTTTGTTTATAGAGAGTATTGCAAGTAAGCCACTGTACTAGTCAACAGAGATTCCTCTTGCACATGAACAAATTTCCAAATCTCTAAGCCTTTGGCCTTGGGAGTATACCTTTAAGATGCTTACTTAAAACACACACCGTGTACACTAAGTCTGGCTGATGTGCTGACAGTCTCTATAGTGTTGGCTGCAGTGCACTGGTAGACCCCGCGATCATCAAACTTAATGTCTTCTATTAGAAGAGCACCAGTGTCGAGTACTCTGAATCGTGAGTTTGTGGGCAGCGCTTCCTGGTCCTTAGTCCATGTGATGGCTGGTTCTGGTTGACCAGTGGCAGAGCAATATAGGGTCACAGTTTCCCCTATTACAGTGAACGTATTTCTTGGACGTACTGTGAACGAGGGCTTCTCTGAAATAGATTTGATTTCCGATCTTTTTTAAAGAAATGATTCGTAATTAAAAAGAAGTTCAATTTCTATATGAATGAAAAGACTTTAACAACACACCTTTAGTAATCATCATTAATCTTCTGCTTTTTATTTAGCCACCTAATTTACCTGGATAAAAGTAATCCAACCTTATAGCACGCCATACAACGGAGAGAATACACAAAAGGGTTTTCACTCAATTTCATGAAACACAACCTTAAAATGATAAGTTAAAGTGCCAGTACTTGAACAAGACACATCCAAGTATCACATGTACCCTTAACCTTGACACTTAGCACACAATATGGCCGACACATGGAAATTCGTTTCGTCATTTGTCAACAAAAATGAGCTGACAGTTTTAGAGCCAAAACATTTTTGGGATTATTGTTTGGTAGTATAGACTTGTTAACAATATTGTTTGGTAGCACACATTTGGTAACATTATTGTTTGGTAGTACAGACTTTTTAACGTTATTGTTTGGTAGTACACAGTTGTTAACATTATTGTTTGATAGCACAGAGTTGTTAACATTATTGTTTGGTAGCACAGACTTGTTAACATTATTGTTAGGTAGCAGAGTTGTTAACATTATTGTTTGGTAGTATAGACTTGTAAACATTATTGTTTGGTAGCACAGAGTTGTTGTTAAAATTATTGTTTGGTAGCACACAGTTGTTAACATTATTGTATGGTAGTATAGATTTTTTAACATTATTGTTTGGTAGTACAGACTTATTAACATTATTGTTTGGTAGCACATACTTTTTAACATTGTTTGGCACCACAGACTTTTTAAAATTAATGCTTGGTAGCACAGAGTTGTTAACATTATTGTTTGGTAGCACACAGTTGTTAACATTATTGTTTGGTAGTATAGACTAGTTAACGTTATTGTTTGGTAGTGTAGACTTCTTAACATTATTGTTTGGTAGTGTAGACTTCTTAACATTATTGTTTGGTAGTGTAGACTTCTTAACATTATTGTTTGGTAGCACACAGTTGTTAACATTGTTTGGTAGCACATACTTTTTAACATTGTTTGATAGCACAGACTTGTTAACAATTTTGTTTGGTAGCAAACAGTTGTTAACATTATTGTTTGGTAGCACAGACTTGTTAACATTATTGCTTGGTAGCACAGTTGTTAACATTGTTTGGTAGCACAGTTGTTAACATTATTGTTTGGTAGCACACAGTTGTTAACATTATAGTCTGGTAGCACACTTTTTAACAGTATTGTTTGGTAGCACAGAGTTGTTAACATTATAGTCTGGTAGCACAGACTTTTTAACATTATTGTTTGGTAGCACAGACTTCTCGACATTATTGTTAGGTAGTATAGACTTCTTATCATTATTGTTTGGTATTACAGACTTGGTAAAGGAGAATGCCACCCAAAAAACAACCTATTTTGTATCAATTTAGATCGAGTAGTTCTACTCAATAATGGCACGTTCGGTTGCGTTACCTGACACCTGACAGCAAACGAAGGTGTTGAAATTATCCAATGACGTCATTGGTTTCACATGAAGTCTGTTCAGCAGTTCACAACACGTGTTACTGGTGTCACCTTATCGCTTGAATTCATAGTGTTACACCAATAAATCCTCAAACTTCGATGTAAAACCCTTAAAAATACACCGAGTTCTTATAAAAACGTGTTGTTTTATTTCGTTGACACGGATTTATTGGTAGTTGGACACACCGTAGCCTACAAAGATCAGCAGGCCAATTTACCAAAGGTCCGTAACAGGAGTTTGGGGTCTGTTCGGAAATAATTTCGAAGTAATCTTCCGTGAAATACAGACAGGAGAACTTAGATCTGTGTTATTTAGACTTGTGATTTTTTTGAGATCTAAACACACACAAAATGCTTGTTATCTCGGCCAGTGGCTCGGAACCTGATCAGGCCCGTCGCGGCTGCCGGGACTGGCACGAACATAAACCAGCTTTAGTTGGAAACTAAACCTCCAGTCACGAAAAGACTAAAATAGTGAGCCAAGCAAATAATGTGAACGTAATTATTTATGTGAATTAGCCACGAAACTCAAAATCTATACTTGTAGGGGGCCGCGAAGTCGAGTTCCCCTTCCACAGACCGTCAGGGAAAAGGTTGTACAGTAACAATGATTTGAATAATGTATTTTGTTTTTCTAAATAAAGATTCCCCTAACGTGACAAATCGAGTAATTGTTTCACAACAGTTTTCTGCCTGCAAACACTGAATTAGCATGCGCTCACACGGCCTCAGTGCCTGGTCAATTACTTTAAGTTTATTGCTGGCATCAAAAGCCGGTAACGCAGTTGTTTATTCATTGCTGGCTTCTCAACATTTGCAATCAGGAATCAAATACTTCAAAGGCATTACAGATTGTATCTAATGAGACAGACATTGTTTCAGTTCTACATAAGCATTGGTTAGGATGGGAATAATTCATTTTGAAACAGAACGCAGAATAATAAACGTCTACATGGCAACTCGCCCGGCGCCAGTCCCGACTTATAGTCAAGAGCTCATCCGACGAAAACTTCACAGGTCAGATCTTTAGGTTTCAGTTTGAACCGGAATACATTGATCAAGAAATACTAGAGAGGCGCCGTGAACATGCACAGGCAACGGAAAGTATGGATAGTTCTTTGGCAAGCCGGAATTTGTCAGAGAAATCACTGTCGATGAAATGCCCGCCACAGATGCGGAGATGTTTCACGGCCTCATACTTGCTGTTTACAGCCTACCTTTCATTCTTCACTATCGCCAGCCACTTCCTAAGCATTTCGGGCTCTCTAGGAATTCGAAATACGATATACCCATTTTCTTTGCAGCTTCATAGTTTAGACAAGCCGGAACGATGAACTGCAGACGAACCACTGACGTCGCTGCGTCGTTTCTCACCTTCTTCACAGGTTAATGCAACACCTCTCGGCAAGGTAAGGTCGACTGTATAAGAGGCGATGTGGATATAGACCGATTAAGACCGTAAAAAAAAATAATTAAATCGGGTGGCAATCTCCTTTAACATTACTGTTTGGTACTATAGGCTTCTTAAAATTATTGTTTGATAGTACAGACTTCTTAAAATTAATAGTCAGGGCAAGTGCTATAAAGCAGCAAAATCTGTTGCACTTTTGTGACTTTATTAGAAATTGCCGATTCCCCGCGACCACTGAGTCTGAATGTCATAAGGCTGATCTCAAAAACAACTCTACAACATTCTCGCCAATGACATCACTTCAATAGCATAGTTTGTGATAAAACAACACTTTTCATCGTCTGCAACACTGCAGTCAGCCTTTGAAAATGAACACTTTGGCGACGATATGTGGAAAGTAACTGAAGAATTACTATACTTGATGCAAAAAATATAAATCACGATAACTGGACTTACTGTAAACCAAATTTCCGAAGTTGCGAAGGTGTCAGATTTAAACTATCCGACTCATGGTCCAGGGCCTTGCAGTTGTAGAAGAACACCGGCAGAAGGCGACAAGATTTTCACAGAAAACGGACAGTCATCAATCCCCAGTAGTAGAGTGAGCATAGTTTTGTAACATCGGGAAATTTGTTATACAGTAAGTCCAGCAGTCATGATTTATAATTTTTGCATTTCTTTATTGACCTGGGTGAATAATAATATCCATCGTCTAATTACATTACTTAGCAACTCCCTTTTCAGACGTTAACCCAACACTTCAAACATCTATGCACGCCTACGATACTTCTTCAATCATTTCGCACAAAAAGAATTGTCATTTTTCTATTTCTCAAAGTCTGATTACCTCACTGCAAATAATTTAAACTTAACCAAATGTTGGTTTACGAAATCTCCACAGAAAAAGGTTTAAAATAGACTACACTACTTCCATCTTTATTTTTGTTTGAGAAATTTGACAAAATAAAATTCCATGTCCGCCATCTTGTGACCTAAACAGCTGAAAACTCATACATTCTGAAAAACAATGCAAGACAACGTTTATGTTACTTAGCAAGGAATCTAATCAGATATCCTCTTCCATCAATACCTGGTTCATTGGCGTGGCGTACATGGGCTGGGCGACTCTTCTGATCCCCAGCTGAGTTGCGTGCCATACATTCGTACACACCCATAGCATCATGCTGGGCATTCTTAATCATCAATGTGCCATCTTGCAACACGCTAAAATGGGATTCGTCAGTTCCTCTCAACACTTTGTCAATTTCACGTCTGGAACACAAAAGCAGAATCTTCTTATTACATGTAAAAAATTCACAGTCTTCTCATTATGGTGCATGAATTACAATAAAATGGAGTAATGATGACATATTAACTAATTTTTATAACTAATTTATTTTATTCATTAATCTTTTCAATCTAATTCTACATTGCTCTCTGTATTTTACTTCATTTAATAACTTCCGTCTGGGTCCACTTGAAAATCGGTGTATTCACTGAAGTGGTCACCCAGTCTTTTAAAGAAGTTTAAATAAATAAGTAAATAAATAAACAATATTGAACAGTATTCAACAGAAATCAACAATTTCAGTTAAATGCTGTCCTGTTTACTTTTGAATAAACAAATTGAGAACCATGAGCAAACACAAGAGAAGTAACATGTTAAAACATTTTCTGTCAGATATTACTACTTTAGAATTCCTACCAATACAGCCTTAGCATTATGTCTACCCCCCAGTACAATCTTGTTTCAAAAAGATGAAGCCAATAGACATATTCCACTCCATTTCTTGTAACACCCTGCTCATGAACAGGACTATACAACTGCTGCATGCTTCAGACTCTAGCACCATTAGGGCAAGTGGTTTAAATCAAAAGTTGCTTTATCTGATGGAAGGCTGGGTTTATAGATGATTGAACAATTTATAAAAAATACGACTTACTGATTGTGGTACCATGTAATATTCGGAACAGGGTCACCCTCAGCTCGGCATCTTAAATAAATAGTATTCCCAAAGTGGACTTCAACGTCATTAGGGTGGGTGGTGATATCAGGCTTCTCTGAAAGCACAAAAATAACTCAGACTCGGTCGGTCGTCAAGGTAGAAAATGCACAGCATACTTATAATCAAGAGTTAAAAACCTGAAAGAGTTCATCTAAATGAGATTTTGTCTATTTCAACAAATTGAAATTTGATTCAAGGAAATCCTCCATTAATTACAGTAACGTAAGCAACGTTTGAAACATGGAAAAATGAAAACTTTAACAATTATTTTTGTGCAAATTGAAGAATTTACATATCTTATCACATGAGTGGCGCAATGATTCAAGCAAAGGTCAAAGGTCAGATAACTTACGGCATCTGAACTCATCATGGGTGATTTTCTGTACTGACTTGCCCTGTAGTTCGGCAGGGTACATACAGGTGGCAGCAGCTTGAGTCTCATCATGTTCATTCAACATATCCGCTAACCACATCATCTGGCAGTCACACACCAGGGCATTAGAGTCGAGTCGCCTGTCAAGTACAAAGTTAGGATATACCAGCATCCAAATGTAATACCTCTAAGAATGTTTACAAAATTGTGTGCATCTTACACAGGTATACAAATAACTCAGTGCTCACTAGATGGAGCTACTTAAAATTAAGTAAGGGCATCTGGAATATTTCAGGGCCTGTGTATTTCCTCTCTGCATTTATTGTAGTACTGTGTGGTCAGGATGCAATGCAAAATTGATTTCCTGTCTATTGAAGGCTCAGAAGCAGGCGGTCACACTTATTCTCGGTGTGCCTTTTGACAATCCATCGACTCGTATGTTTGACAGACTGGAATGGCTACCTGTTGACAAATATTTTAGATATAGGCGTTTGTGTATGATGCATAAGTGTTTTCACAATAATGTACCAACTCAGTTGTCCCCAGACACAGAACTTCATTGTACTTTAAGTGCTTTTATATTCAAGCCATTCGACAATGGAACGATTTACTAAAGGAGGCTGATGGTTGTGATGATTTCAGACACAAACTCATCAGTTACCTGTGAATGTGGTCATCATGGCTGTCCCTCACTTCGTTTTCAGTTGTGTCATTGTATACACCATATAAAAGTTTTGATTTATTTCTAATTGAATTTGTAAATTTAACTTGTAAAACATTCTTTTAAATTAATGTAACTTAGTTTACTCTATCTTAAATTATTGAATTTATTGCTGTGAGAGGATCATGCTGTATATTAGGCTTTGACTAAAGCATGTTTTCAAAATTCATTGTATTTTATTCTCTATAAATTAAATTTATCATAAAGGACCTCTTCTTATAATACGCAAAACACTGAGAACAGGAAATTGTTTTCGAAGTATGGAGACAGCTGTGGATAAGGGTCCCGTGTGACTTGGAACACATACGTTTCTACAAACGGGGGCTTAGTTTTCTGGGTCAGTTTGCAAAGAACTAATCTGCTGCATAAGTTGCTGCCTGAAGTCAAGCCATTGTCCAACAGTTGTAATATGCATTTAATGGCAAGCTGATGCAACTGAGGCCATTTAGTAGTCAGCTAATAAAAACAGATGATATCACCAGCATGTTTGTTTATTTGACTAAGTGGCTCTTATGACAGATCTATATTAACCTAATTTACAAGTTCCTGTATTGCAAGTTGTAGGCTTAGTTGTCAAAACTACATGTGTTTGGGTGCTGCTGAGGGGGAGGGAATATTGCTATGGTTGGAAACAAAAGGACGAGATAATTAGCATATACGTGAGTGCAAAACAATGACACTTGAGAAAACAAATCTAAACACTAAGTAATTAACACATACTTTCTAATGTGCATGTCTGCACTTATTTTAGTCATGTATTCCGGGACGATGAAACGTTTACAAGCAGAACCACACTAAGACTTTACAACAAGTCTAAACAAAGCTGTGCCGTTCACAGTGCACGCCGTTCACAGTGCACGCCGTTCACAGTGCACGCCGTTCACAGTACACGCCATTCACAGTACACGCCGTTTACAGTACACGCCGTTCACAGAACATGCCGTTCACAGTACACACCGTTCACAGAACATGCCGTTCACAGTACACACCGTTCACAGTACACGCCGTTCACAGAACATGCCGTTCACAGTACACACCGTTCACAGTACACGCCGTTCACAGTACACGCCGTTCACAGTACACGGCAATTCTCCACAAAAAACAATCGTCAAAATTATAATTTATTCCATTATTCAAGGGCTGCTTACTTTACTACAAAAAGTGGAAACTTCACCAAATTTTGTGTTAAAACATACACACAATACAAACTTTGCTAATGATAGACTAAAATGTTCTAATCTTCATTTTTATGAAGAAATTTGAAAAAACAGAATTTTTCTTGTCGGCCATAGTTTGTGCTAAATGAGTGACGAATTTACAGTGAATGAATGTGATAGGTACGCGCCAGGCACTTCACGATCATGTGTGCACACATTGGCCAAAACTCTACCAAGAACAATGCATAGTCTTTACTGACCTACGGTACTTTGTTGTAATTCAATTAACCTTTTTTCACAACTAAGACAACAAATAATATAAAGCATGGTATCGCTGATGCCCGTGACACTACAGATCAAAACTGCAAACTGACTATGCACGTCAGTAGACATTAATAAGTTACCCTGCCTACCAGCTTTCATATTTATTAGTGAGTAAAACAAGTCTAGCTTGACAAATCTGCACAGGGCCACATTTCATTACAGAGATCTTGACCAAAAGAAAAATGTGAACACTGACTTTTTTATCTTGTCCACTATACATGCTTTTGATTTGACATTAATGAAACTGTCTGTCCTTGACAATGTGAACTGATGTTAAAAATTATGGAAATGTATTGCAAAAATAGCAATCTTTCCCTGAATCAAATATAAAAATTTGCTTCTTTTGACAAGTTTAATTGTCTTAGGTTAAATAGGGCATCTTAAATTAAATTGTCATGGTATTAAACTCTTTCTTGGTGTTCGAGACTCATACAATGGTCACCCACAAATCAAATCAAGCCAAGACAGAGTGCAGGCCCTGTTGAATTACAGTGTATAAACAAGTATGTCAGTAACTGATCTTTTCCTAAATGAATAAATGGATCTCTGAAGTGTCTGATATTGAGAAGCAACGTGAAGACAGCCTACCAACTGTCTGCGCAAGACTTGAGACTGCTACCTTATTCATTCACACTGATGTTTTCTTATATGACTCAGAGTTTAAGGTCCACATATATGAGGTTAGAGACGGAAATGGGAAAAGTATGGGAACTCCACATGGCAAGTGTACTCATGACAACAGCTGGTTTTGGAAGAGCAGGCACCTTGAACTTGAAATAAGCTACATGTGATTGACCTTTCACACAGTTCAGTGAACTGAGAATGAATCTTGAATGTGCAGTTGTTTACCTAGTAGAGCTTTTAATCATGACAAGGACTGCTATATTTCTTCAAAAGAAAATCTTTATGCAGTTCAATGAACTGAGAATTAATTTTGGCTGTTTAGGTAACCAAACGTTTTATGGCGGCAATTATTACTTCATTTCAATAGTTGCTATTGCTTGGTTCCCTATAATTAACTTATGTACCAACTATTTTTAACACCCGGAACTCTGACATTTTGCAACATGTGCAAGCCAGCATTATTCAAGGAAATTTCATCACAATGGAAATAAGGTATTTATCTAAGAATTAGTTGTCATGTCCAACTCCATGCCTTTGAAACAAATGAGACAATGGACTTTCAGAAGATAAGCAAATTATACATAAAATGTCTTGACACATTTTCTTTCCCAAATGACTATTCATCTATCATAAGTAAGTTTTTGTAACATATTTACTGATGCCCACTTTGCTTCGTGCACAAAAGTCCTATACATTCTTCAAAAACTGCTCAATCAGATGTTTTTCTGACAAAAAAGAGAAAACCAGTACCACAGTTCCTCTGCCAGCCACTGCGACCTTTGGAAGAAGTGATGAGAAAATGAACCTAAACAAAACAACTTACAATCTCTTGAGCTTCTCGACCTTTGTAAAGAGGCCTGGGGGTAGTCTTCTCAGTTTGTTGTTGTGGAGAAATCTGCAATAGAATGTGAATGGTATGAGACAGGTTGGTGGTGCACGACACTTGACATCCTGTCTAGGGCTGCGTTCTGCAGACAGCATACATTTCCCTAAGTGTTACATTGCACTTTACAATGTTCTACAGTACCTTAGTACGTTCATAATAAATTATTTTGAAAAGCTGTGGATGTTCACAACTAATGAACAGCAGTTTTGGTGCTTTGTCTAAAATTGGTGCAGTTCTACGATAAGAAACCGAATGGCAGATGACACAGCACACAATTACACCCACCGTGACAGAACACTTCACTATGTGCGTATCTCAGGTAAATGTAATAGAAACTATTTCTAACAGAATATATTTCCAAAAGATGTTGTCACTACATTTTCACTAAATGACAAGTGGCACCTATTTTCCACCTGGAACCATTAGGAGAAAACACAGCCAAACAGAAAGTCCATTATAGTGTTCTCCACACTCTGTTTTGACTCACTTTAGTAACAGAGTTTGAACTTTGCTGCATACAGTGTAGCTCCATGGGTTAGGCTCACCTGCGTTGAGTATACAAGTCAATGCAACTAGTTTGAACAAATGGGACAGGAGTAACTTCTTCAACAAAAACGAGACATCTTGGACGTTTGACACCAATTTAATGTACTGATTCCATGGCGAGTTTCATTTTCTGTTGCGGAGAACATTAATGCCATGAACAATATGACAAGCCTGGTCCCCCAATCACACATTCTACAGCACCACGACATGACAAGTCTGGTCTCCCACTCAGACATTCTACAGGACCCTAATACGATTCCCAAAATCATGGCCAAAGGGGTAACATTTTCAGATAGAAACACTGTTCTCGAAAATATGCTAAAATGGTCACTTAACATAATAGCATCCTTGAAACGTAGAAATAGGATATAATTTTATTGAAAAGGATGTAATAAGCAAAAACAGTTAAAGATGAGCTTGAAAGACTCAGTGTCTTTTCATTTTGGGCTACAAAGGATAAAAATACCATAAAAATCCTTTTTTAGGGTATGATTTAAAAACATGGGACCATCATGAGTGAACACCCATTTTTCCAAGTGGGAGGACCAGGCAGACAGCAGTTACATCCATTGCAGCTGTGACCAGAACCCATCCCCAACTGAATACATTTGTATAAACAGTGCACAGTTCATGACCTCCTGATTCTAACCAAATGTTTTGTGGCATATTGGTCCACCCAAACCTGGTGGTGGCAATCATAACACAGGAAACACTACCTCCATCACATAACGATATATAAGATTGAGCAGACGTGTTAGTGTCTTTGTTAACTGCAACATATCAATCCTTAAAAAACATCAGACCATACCAGGCAATTATTGCATGCTGTTTGTACTAAAATAAGCAAGACTTTTGCAAATCAAAACAGTTTTGAATAAGACCACCAGTAGAGGGCAGTACTCTCAGGACTGTAGTGCTCAGAAGAGGAAAGCGAAACTTACAATCTCTGCAAGGAAGGCAAATTAGCAAATGTTTCTGACTGTAACTCTTGGATGGCATTGAAATGGATGTACCTGAAAAGGATCACATTTGTTATGAGATCACTGTACATACTGTGAAACTTATCAGTCATGACAAGGCTCAGGAAATGCTCGAAGAACCTTAGAATAACAAAAATAACAATAGCTATTTCTTAAATCATAATTCTAAGATAATAAACTAGGAATTTCTGTCTGCACTCCAACGAGGAAATGCATGAGAGCATATTCGTCATTTTTCTGAAAAGGCTTTCAAAAAGGGAGCCTTTACCGTATTATTTTGTCTGCCACGTTTCCCAAAGGACGCAATGTTCAGCAAATTTTGCAACAAAACATTTTTCTGTGCCAAAAAAGCTCATTGTAGTTTGAATACATCTGCAAGTGCCCTTGACAGAGTTACAAACGTAACAGTTGCATAAATTTCTTGTGCCACATGCTCAAATTTTAATTTGGAATATCTAAAAGCATCAAAAAGATTATTTCCTAACAGAAGCCAATTTTCCTTATGAAGCCAAGCAAACAATTTTAGTCAATGATAATTTAACTACGATGACCACAAGACATCATTTGCTTCACAATCATGGGAAAACTTAATTTTGTTGGTGTCGGAAATTAAAGATTTACTATCAGCATTCATTCTGATCTTTTAGAATCAAGCTCTCAAGGAAACCACAGAATCTTAGTTGGCAGTAAAAATGGCCACTAGGTGGCACAAAATTCCTCGAATCCACATAAAAATGGAAGAATTGCGTCAGCTCACCAATAGATGCCTATATTCTCAATTTTATGAAAATCCGTTGAGGACCTTTGAAGATACAGAGATGAACATAAAAAACTAAAATTGCCACTAGGGAGCACAACGGTAACCAGATCCGTCCAAAAATCATCGTCCTCTGTTGTCAACTTCATATAAATTTACTTTCTAAATTTAGTAAGCATCCTGCACAGGAGATAAAGCCATGGGCGCAAAAAAAAACTGCCACTAAGAGGCGCCACAGTAGTCAAAGTCGTTGGAAAGTCATCGTCAGCCGTCCTCTTCATAGTAAGAACATACATGCCAATTTTCACAATCATCCTTAGAGTCGTTTGGTTGACAGAGGGATGGACACCAAAAACAGTAAAAAATGGCCTCTAGGTGGCGCAAAATACCTCGAGTCCATTTGAAAATGGGTGGGTAGCGTCATCTTTCTAATAGATGCCTATATGCCAGGTTTTATGAAAATCCGCCAAAAACCTTTGAAGATACGGAGGTAAACGTAGAAAATTAAAATTGCCACTAGGGAGCACACCCGTAGTCAGATCTGTCCGAAAGTATGCTCATGCTGTCCCATTCACGAAAGGAACACATGTCCAAAACTTCATCAATGTGCATCAAAGGGTTTTGGAGACAGAGCAGCAGACGCCGGACGGACGCCAGACGGATGGACAGGGATGACGGCATAATGTGTCCACATGTAAATAATTGTGGGCACATAAAAAGCACATGAAATTTTTATGAAAATGACCTAATAATAAAAACAGAAGTATAATTTGACTGACAGTTGTATCAGGGGAGAATTATGCAAATTAAGCTTAGACGTTTCTCAAGATTTGGTGAGAAAATTTTTACCTCTAGTTGAAAAATTTGAAGAGAAATAATCTCTAGCGGTATATTTACCCATCACAGCCCAGGAAAGGGCAGTGGGGTCTGTCTATATTATCATCATCATCATCATCATCATCATTATCAATCATCATTATTAACATTCCAGAATGTATCATGACAAATTAGCTATCCAGTTTCAAGTCTCAAATAAACAGTGTCCCATATGGCACCAAGTTAATAGAAAACAGTAACAAACCCCTCTGGTCAACCTGCTGTTCTCCCTGTTGGGCATACTGTCCGGACTACTCAGCAATCAACAGGGTACTGTAAACTGGCTGTTGGCGGTTTGTTTTTGACCAACTGTCTACTACAGTGGACACACTCTCAAATTAACTCATTGAGCCAAATGCACAAGCAGACATTGTAGCCAGATCAGATACTCTGACTGCAATGACAGAAGACTGGCTCCTCCCATCAAGGAGGAAGACTGTCACTGTTTGCATTTCCCTGCCTCATTGAAAGTCTTATAATACTCCATTTACACTTTGGTTAGAGCCCCGTTCACACTACCGATAACCCCCCCGCCCCCGTTTACATGATGGGTAAACCCCTGGGCATTAGTATAAAAGGTAACTTGTTCAGGTATATTTAACTGACATGGCAGGAGCGACCAGTTTACTCCACTGTGAAGACATGACTACAGGGAGTGAAGATGAGGGATGATGGCAGATGGGTACTTGTATCAGATACTTTACTGCATTAGGGGAAATCTAGTTGGCAACCAGGGAACTGTAAGACCGAGGACAGTGGTGGAAAAAGGTGGCAATAGTTTTCACCTTTCTGTTCCAGATTAACTTGTGAATTTTTTATTTTCTGATGTCGGCCATATTGCGTACTAAATCAATGAGATTTTACCACAATTCCATACCTATGGCCTAGACACCAACTACACTACTCTACAAATCACCTATTTGCCAGCAATTTTAGAGTGTCACCTACGGGACCTTCGCAGCTGAAGTTGCAAATTTTTTAGATAAATGCTCATTAATTTAGGACACAACAAAACTGACAATGAAATGTTATTTTTTGTTTTACATTGTATCTACCATTAGAAAACATTTTGAGAAATAACAGGCATTCACAACAATCCCAAAACTTCCCATGAAAAATGAAGTAGAACGATTTTGGCAATTATTTTTGTCTGGACTTGGTGAGATCTCATCATAACATGACCCTGAAACACTCATGACTTTCACACTTTCCTCGCTGATGAACATGGACATTCAACTTACAGCCATAATCACAAACATGAGCTACAGAAATACTTACAATTGCTCCAGATTATCAAGACCATTGAAAGCTTTACTGTCTATGTCCTTGATTTGGTTTCTGTACAAATACCTGCAAAACAAAACAACAAACAATAACTCTTAATTTCATCTCACCAGAACAACCCAAACATCACAAAAACACAGTAAATCTCCACTTGTTTTACACAAAACTAATCACCAAAACTGCCATTTTCCGTCCGTGTTTCAAACGCCGATTACAGTGCTACAAATCACGGAACACTTACTACAACTTTTTATGACATCTACAAAGTACAGACCATGCTAGCAATGGACAAAATTTGTCTTAATCTTCATTTTTGTGGAGAAATTTCACAAAACACAATTTCACCTGTCTACTAAATAAGTGAATACTTAGTGTCCCCCGTCCCTAGACAGCAGTACTAACACAATTCATCAGTATTTTACCACATACTGTTGAAATGGCATTGAACTCATGCATTCTGCCAAAAAACAAGTTTCGATTAAGGTAACTTACCATTATATAACTGGTTTTGTTTCTTACTCAATTTAAAAGTGATATCTGTACTTGGAAGAATTGACAGTCCATTTATCGTCAGACCACAAACACATGATCTGCAGACACAACCAACCTTCAGGAACTGTCAATTCTTTCCAAGTCACACCTAAAGAACAACTCCAGATCAATGTCACAAGTTTAAGTGGACTGAATCAAAACTTGTTTTTTACAGAAAGCACAGGATTAAAGCAGCCTTAAATCATGCCAGTCGTCACATTGACCTCTCTAATGCCAATAAAGGTTTGCTGATGCAGAGTGAATTCTCATGCAGACAACAAGAAATTGGAAGGCTTGCACAAATATATTTGTAAATGTTCAATGTAAGGTTTTGCTTGTTTGACTTTAGGTGCCTGACATGTTCAATCTGGACCAGTCTTTGTACCCTCTGTGCAAGAGGAAAGTTCAATTCATAGCTAAATCAAATCAAATTACTTTCAACTCTAATTGTAACAAGATTCCATAATGTCAACCAACAAAACGATTTTATAAAACCTTTGCATGTTTAGCTAGAAACTGTTCATATGCAGAGTTTATATTGTCACAGAAAAATGCAATCTTTTATTACTCAAAAATCTTACCAATTTTGTGGACAAAACAATTGGCTGAATTTACCATTTTTCATTTTCTGAAGAGTCGTAACATTGTGAAAGCCTAGTTTTTCAAAACATTGTCCAATGGTAGCTATAGTGTACAACTTAAAACTGATAAAGCCTGTGCTACTTATATGAAAAAATGAAAATAATATTGCACTTGCCCACTGAGTTTTGCATGTTAAAGCAACAATAAGTCATGTTCTGATATAAAAATCATTAATTTTATTTACAGTCATGTTTGCTCTCCCAAAGCACTGACATAACATTCGCATCATTGGATTGAATTGAAAGAGATTACAATAAATGGCCAGGATTTCCCTGATGGTCATACTTTACGGTCAATTCAAGTTAATCCTGCATGATAAAGTAATGAGAGCTTGGTGTGAAGAACAATGACCTTCTGTTGTTCTCAAGTACAGAAGTCAACCTGCATAAGGAGCAACATGACACCCATTTTATAACAATAATGTCGCAACTTCCATGTTTCAAGGAGTTTCCCTGGGAAAACATAACTCTCAGACTTAAAACTGCCACCGTAACTCCTCTCAAAATAGGAAGATCAAACTGTGGAGTTGTACAACTATCCTGCAATGGGAAAGGTCAACTCCACTCTGACCACAGTAATCACCAGAGGTTACAACATGCAACACACCAGTTCAACCGAGAAAGCGTATCAACACCGACTGGTGTACAATCCCTAGAACTAGCTGTAACTGCAATGTCACTACCAAACAGGAGTTAGAGGAAAGGGAAGTGAAGTTGTTGTGGGCCAGAGTGGGACAGTGACACAAGTGACCATAATCAAGGTGTGGTAGGTCAGAGACATAAGACATGGGTTCATTGCACCTTTAAAAGCTGCAACAATGCACAGTCAGTGTACTTACAGGTATCGCAACTTGCCAAGTCCTTCAAAGGCTCCAGCGTCTAATTTTGTTATGTGGTTATTATTTAGCAATCTGAAAGAGACATGTCAAGTCAATTATTGAGGAAATGATATTGTCTGACAAATGGCACACACACACATGCATACTTACTCACACATGCACACATATGCACCTACACACACGCTTGCACTCATCCACATGCACACATGCAAATGCAAACGCACTGGCACATACATGCACACACACTCAAACATGCACAGATATGCACATTCACCCACACATGGATGTACATGCACTCACACACACATGCAGGCACATGCACCTACACACACATTTGTACTAGTTTACATGCACACACATACGTATACGCACGCATTCCCACCCACACATGCATGCACAAATGCACATGCACTCACATAAACATGCACACGTGTGCACGTGTGCCCAATAGGGGCAGTAATTTCTTTGAAGTCTTTCAAGTTCTACACTGATCACCCACACATGCATGTACAAATGCACATGCACTCACATAAACATGCACACGTATGCACGTGTGCCCAATAGGGGCAGTAATTTCTTTGAAGTCTTTCAAGTTCTACACTGATCACTACATTCAATGTTACGGTAATTCCGTAAATCTGCCTCAAACTTTGGGCCATGTCTGTAATTTCAAAGCAAATGAGAGAGTTTGGTTCTTAAAGTGAGGAAATCTTTTTAAAAAGATTCATTCCAGACAGGAAAATTATGAAAACGCAACTTCTTTAGTCAAGTTTCAATCTCCCAGTGGAGAAGGATTGTTTACTGTAATTACATTTCTTTCCACAGTAACAACAACTAAATTGAAGAACATCTGTATGTAGCTTGTGACTAATGATTAATTTTTAACAATGTTTTACTTACAGAGTGTATAAATTGGTTAAACCGGAAAATATCCTAGGAGGTATCTCTCGTATCCTGTTGAATCGTAAATCCCTGAAAGCAAACAGTAAGTTGAAACAATTGTTACACCAAGTAATAATAAATGCCATTGACTAACATACACTCTTGTGGTCCCAACATTAGTATGCAACAGTACAATGCCCCAAAAGGCAAAATAAATGTTCACTAATTCATAATGAATCCAAAAATATTAACATCATTTTGCTGAAACCACAAGCAGTAAATGGATGGGGTCATTGGACAGTTCAGTAAAGATTTTCAAACTTTTCAACCCAGAAATGCTTTTAACATGTCTTAAACCTTTTTGAACTTCACAGCAGACAGTGTCAAGAAGTCTAGTTTTAATCCTATTCATTAAATACAACCACACGCAGGTCAGTGACTTAGGAAGTATCCTTGGTTTGTAAGGCAGGATGGCACTAACTAATTCTGGTCACACTGTAACTGTATACCAAAGAGTAAATGGCACTTTGCAAGCTACAAATGCACTCAAAGAATTACATGTTGGGTCTTGGTGAATTATGGACATCTAGTTAGACAACTGGTGATGATGAAGACTAGAGACAACTTAAGACAAATATTAACAGCACAGATGATGACTACAATGATAAATGATAATGATCAGGATGATGTTGATGACAATGATCGTGACGACAATGATGAAGCTGACAAATAATGGTGACAATGTTGATGACAAAGATGTTGACTGCAGTGTTGGATGATGACCAGGATGACAAAAAAATGGTGACAATGTTGATGACCAAGATGATGATCACTGCAAAGTTGGACGATGACGACAGTGATGAAGAGGATGACAAACTACTGACAATAGTGATGACAAAGATAAAGGAAGGATCATGATGGTGATGGTGATGACAGATGATGATGATAACAGATGACTACTGATGATTGATATGATGACAATGAGTCTGGTGGAGACTTGGTGGAAGTAATACTAATGAGAAAGGAGGAATGTTAATGGTAAAGATTAGAACAGTAACACAGGATGATGAAAAGCACCATGAGAAATGGCGAGTGATGGATGTGAAACAAGCTGATGGTAATGGAGGTTGCAAGTGACGCATGTGAAACAAGCTGATGGTTATGGAGGTGCTGATTGATGCAGTTGAAACAAGCTGATGGTTATGGAGGTGCTGATTGATGCAGTTGAAACAAGCTGATGGTAAAGGAGGTGGCGAGTGATACAGGTGAAACAAGCTGATGGTAATGGAGGTGGTGACAGTGGTGGTGACTGTGATGTAGATAACAACAATGTTAGCATTGAAAACAGTGATGGAGGTAGTGATGGTGGTGATTAGAAAGATGACAACATGTGATCCGTGATGTTGACGACACCGAAAATTGAATGTGATGACAATAGTAAGAGGCGAGGATACAGCTATGATGACGGATAGTCATGGCAATGAAAATAGCATACATTAATTTAGCAAAACATGTCAACAGTGCACAGCTTGATAATTTACATCAATGTACAATAGTAAGAGGCGAGAATACAGTTATGATGACGGATAGTAATGGCAATGAAAATAGCACACATTAATTTAGCAAAACATGTCAACAGTGCACAGCTTGATAATTTACATCAATGTACAGTAGTTGGCCACTCTCATTTCATCCAAGAGACAGTTGATTTTGTCCATTTTTATAATTGAAGCTGCATTCCTGAGGTTAAAAACATTCTAGGAGTCCCTGGTTTTCTATTTTCAAAATATGTTTTGGCAATGAAATGTAAGTTTTCTGCGTTTTCGAAACAATGAACTTTCCAAAGTGAAGTAATAATGATCTTGGAATTGCTTTACTTTCTCAACTGAATTATGCTGCAGCTTTGTTTTACCGATAACTTGCTGCACATCATGTTTGCGAACATTTCTCAAAACCGGAAAAGAACGCTACCTTTAGAAAGAATCAGTGAACAACAACTTGAACATGCCTATTCGGAACAATCGTCCATTAATTTATGGTCAAAATAAATCAAATTTGATGGACTATATTCCTAATTTTTGGTAATTAAAAACCCAAATTATTAGAATTGTGGCATCTGCAACTGAAAAATGTAAAATAAGTTCGAAATCTCCAAATCTGTGAATGAACTCAGATTTCGTGAATTCTGTCCGTTTTCCCTCATCGTTGTACACAAAAGTTTGTGCACCTAGACGCAATCACATGCCTGCCTTATGGAGTCAGAGCACCCCATACACTTTCAATTACTTCCACACACTAGCAGTTGAAAAACTAACAAATTTTCTTAAAACAACACCTGTTTTACAAGGGTCGAGCTGTGTAAATCACATTCCATGACAAATTATGTTCTTTATTCTTGTGATCAACACCAGCAAACTAATCAAGGAGTGCTGCAACACCAAAATAGTTCACATTTTCAGTACATGGATACCCCGATTCCTTGAGTAGCCTATGCCACCAATAACACACTATCAACTGACCCAAGGTAAGTTATGTGATTTACATGACATCATTTGTCATCCATCTAAAAATGATTTATAGGCTCAAGAATAGCTACTTCTAACACTATATGGATTTAGAAACTCAGACCATTGAGAATGTAGCCAGAATGAGCTCAGTATAACGGTTACATTTTACATCTCGATGGTTTCTATGGAAATTAAAGGTTCCTTGAATAAGCGCTGATATCATAAAATTGAAAAACAATTCCGTTTCTCCCATATAATACATTTTCATTGCATTGCACTCTGTCCGACAGTAAGTACACCATAGCAATGTTTTGTTGTCTTCTTCGTTTCAAAACATCAAACTGTACTAGAGCTGATGCCAGTTGATATTAATGATTTAAACAGAGCTTTTGGTACTGTTAATGTCACCACACACGCTTTCTTCATTAGAGAGGTTTCTAAACAAATATAACAAGTTTTCACTTACACAAACACCCTGATCCTCAGGTCATTAACCTTTCAAGATAACAGATTTTTGATGCCAGTAGATTTTACCTTGGCACTTGGGGACACAATATCTAGACCCAAAAAATATTTCAAAGAGGAATAACAGGAAATTTTCATAGCCTCTGTGTATTCAAAGTAGACCACTGCTAGTCTTATACGAGTTATTTCAGATGTTGGGTTCAAGAAACACTACTAGTATATAACAGTGAATGTCAAGTGACTCACAGGGAGTTACAACCACCATAAGCAAATTATACTGTCATTTTAGGATACAGCAAAATTGGAACATTCAGTTAAAATTTCTGAAGATTATCAAACAATAATGACACTATTTAGAAGTACAGTTAGTCCAGGTTGCCTTGGGAATTAACCAAATAGATTTGAGCAACCTAAAACAGTATATCTCAAAAACATATAAGCTGGACATGGAATACAACGTCTGACGTAAACATGGTATGTAAACTATCTTTTTTAAGGCCTCACCAAATACTTCCTTTGAAGTTGACAAATGAAAACATATGCGTAACCTACTCAAAAACAATGCTCTAGACTAATTTCATCATGTTGATTCCACTGGAACAGTAACTCAGTAATAGAAATCTAAACAGTTCCACATCCAGTGCAGGTTGGGTGCCTGCAGAAATACTCAGTATTCAGTGCTACACTAGGTTGATTGGGTCATACCTGTAGAGTAAAATGAAAATAGTTTTGTCCCCAGACTAACCACTATTTTTACGAAGGTAGAGAAACCCAATGTGGATGCAAGCAAACATCAGGCCCTTATCATATCAATAAATCAGACAACCAAAGAAATTTACTGCCTAATACTACCATTTGTCTAGCTTGGCAAATTTCACCAGGATTACAACTGTGGTAACTGTGCAATTAGTTAGTAAAGCATTATTGGAATTAGACCATGACAGTTGTATTAATGTTGATATGAAGTAGTAATCAACACACCACAGCATATGTGTAGTGCCAGTGCTTGATTTTTGTGCAGCATTGTGGGTAAAAATACTACAGTGTTAGCATGGGGTTGTAGCATTTCAGGACAGGCCAATTCTGTTATGACCGACATATTCTTCACAGACAATTGCCATCCAGGACCCAGTGCAACTTAAAGGAGTTTCAGTGCCAACTGCCACGCTGCTTAGACCTTTCAGACCAGCTTCATAGACTATCAGTAATACTGAAGTTATCACTTGTGGTTGCTCGAGCCACCAAAGTTATTGCCAAACGGTACTGCGAAAAAAATATGTAAGCATATTTTTTAAACATGAAAAATTGTGTACCGTATATGGTTAATAAACAAAATGATGTGCTTATAGTTTCAGAATAGTTTTGACCGCAATTAGTGAGATTTTACCATATTTTAGAAGAGTATTTCAACAGGAGCAGTTTAAGGTCATGACCAATGAACATTTAACCAAAATAAGCAACTGCTTTTATACTCAAGCTGCTTTTTATTTTGAAAGTGATGTGTTTTTAAGACTGCGACAGATTTAATATCACAATACATCCGAGATCCTGCCGATGTTGCTCAGTAAGCCTCGTGTTTCAGTAACAAATCAGATGAACAGACAGTTACTTTGACCTCATAAATGTGGTGAACAACAGTGACAATCTTTTCAAATTCAATTCAAAGTAATAAAATAGTGTCACTTCATCTCAAGCCCAGCATCAACTTCAAACCTCACTAAAGAACCACTTCGTGTAGTTAACAGTTCTCAGGAAGTCATTGAAATCAGCGAAAGCTATTTTGATACTGAAAGTAGTCCAGAGCAAGAGTTATGTTCCGTTATGTCGCTTTCCTGCCAACCCGCCAACACCCCTCTTTTATGGAGTTCCGCTCTATGAGAAAGCTCAACTCCCGCAGTCATTCCAACTCCTCTCAAAATATGTGGATTGAAGTACATAGTATCACAACTCTGCTTCAGTGAGAAACATTGTTATTAAGGGTAATTCCAATATAGTCAATCAATGAGAAAGATAAGCGGAGTTGCGGTAAACTTGCTGCGACAGACTGCAGTTCCTCGATGCAATGTTGGTGGGAAAGTGTCATCATAAATAGATTGTGGTCATCAGTCCGCACAATCAACATAGAAAACATAAAAAGTCACCACAGTTATCAACTGTTCCATTTGCACCACTGCACTTCAATTCACTAGTTTACACTTTGAAAAGGTGTAAACATGAGGTCAAATCAATAGCTGGAGTATTGTTACAATCCAAGAGAAAATAACTTATTTACAATAAGAACAGTGCTTCAGGACAGATCATTCGTTATTTTTAAAACACGTTTTCTAGTACATAGAAAACAACACTAGTCTAATGATTTCCACATATTTCCTTCAGGGTATAACAGTTCAGTTGTTTTAAGTGAAAACAGAAGTAGGGTATGGTAAATGTTGTTCAATTAAGCATGCAACGAGGTGGACAAGTTAAAATTTTATTATCAACATTTTTCAACAAAAAACGGTCGAAAAATCTACTCTGTCATCACCATGGTTTTTACTACATGGTTATACTAAAACAAAAAGGGAACATTTTGATTATTGTAACAATGTAATCAGCTTTTTGAGAAGTTGCCAATATGAATTTTTTGGCAATTATTTTTGTGATATTACCAAAAGCATACTTGTGTGGTTATCCACCAACTAACTCTACTCCAAATACCTCAAGTTGTGTTGCACCGGAAATTGTAACAGCAGCAACTCTAGGGTCACCATTTATCCTGGAGGAAGCCTTTGGGCACAGGGCACATTTATCTTGTTATCTCTCTATGTTAACATGATGTTTTTATCACATTCACAGTATGACTGAGGATAAAAAATCAACACATAGCTACACTCAAGATGCTACATCACAAACAGAAGATTGTAAGAATGTTAACTTGTTTGAACTGGATGTTCACTGCACAGTAGTCACATAATTCGAGAAACACAACTTGTGCTTTAACTTGTCCTTCTTTGAAGTACTCCTAATCAAGATTTCCTTCCTTCATTGCAGATCGGTCAGTCACCAGTCAGTGACCACCAGTCAGTGACCACCAGTCGGTGAAGAGGAAGGAAGACGACACCAAGTGAAGAGCAAAGTGAACATTCGGTTTTATGACACAGATAGCCATGGCATGAGGCAATAGGCCTAGTCGCTACGTAGTGACAAAATGGTGGACAGTGTTCTGTATTAGGTTATGTAGGATTTTATCAACAAGTCGTACATATTTTCTGAATGTAGAAAGTCTATAAAATTTGATTTTAAGTAAATTTTAGCAAAAAAAGAAAGGTACATTGATAATGAAATAGTGGTATCAATAACATGAATAAAATTATAAATGTTCAAGATGAAATTTAAAAAAACTTGTTAATGTTACAATTTTCAAAATTATCATTTCCTTTTAGTTTTATGCTAATTTTGAGTTTTTTCAAGAAAATCAAGTCATATTTTTGGTAGCTTGTCATGCAAAAGTGTGGCATTTTAAAAACAATTCCAAACTGGTATTGGTTCACAATATATAAAGTACAGTATCTGAAAACTTCAATTGAATCCAATCTACCATTTCGGAGACATAATGTTTCAACATTAGCCGAAACTGGTCAATAGTCCAGGGTCCTGCATAACCTATGCATTTTTTACAAATTCTGCATGATAATGTGCTAGCCAAAATGCTACTGTCCATGAATGAAACAAAATGGGTCAGTCTTACACCAGAATTCAACATTGGGTCACACAAATGACACTGACAATGAGTTGAACGTCAGGCAATTTTGCCATGTGTTTTTATGTTGAACACTACATAGCAAAACAATTCAAATATCAGGATTGCCATTGCCATCAAAAATCTTTTAATAGGAGTGTGTAAATTTATGATTATTGCTGGTCTATGAGTTCAATATCATTAACAAATGGTTATAGATTTGTTAAAAATCCTTATTTCAAGACACTTAAATTGATTACTATCAGAATATTTGTTATGGCTGTGATATGAAATAATTGATATTTGAGATTTAAGGAAAACGAATAACAGTAATGCATGAATCAATGGTTTCATTAAAACTTCTCACATTAAACCATAAATCATGAAATGTAAACTTATCACCTTTTTCCGACAAACTTTTTTATTCAGACCTGAACAGACCAACCTAAAGTAAAGACTACTTATATTATAAGATATTATTTCTGTAACTCGACCTGTTGTACTGTAAGTTCTCGCTATACTGCGGGGAATTCCAACCATAGTAGACCAAACATAATGAAACTCTTACAACCTGGCAGTTAAATATTTTGATCTTTTCAACAAACACTTGTTCACAACAGTAGACAAATTCCAAAGCAACACTGGAGAATGTTTGAGCTAACTGTGGGACAACAAATACAAAATATGACAGGCAAATTAACCATACCCAGGATGCAATTTTATGTACTTAAAGGAATACCTACACAGAATTTAACATAGTATTCGTGAAAGGAAGATGTCCCTGTTTCAAACTATGACAAAATGTAAAGTCACCCCTTCCCCATGCAAAATCAAATGAACGATAATCAGGGTTAATTCGACAGCAAGAAAACAAAAGTTGTCGACACAAGGTTCTGAAGAGGGGGCGGTACCATTATTGCCTAAAACATCCCACCCCGCACCCCCCCCCCCACCCCCACCCAAGCAAGATACTACAAACCAGATTCTGTTCGCTCATGATGATCATATGAGATTGGCGAGAAGTCTAGCATTTCACACCTGCCTGTTATGAGAAGAAGTGAATAAATGCCTCAATTAGTCCCAATATGGCCGATATGACACTGATCTGTAAGTTGATTCTGATGTCCTGTCAGTCCTCAAATAAGAATTCCCTAGTATGCAAGTCTGGTTTCCTTCCCTAACCCCTGGACAAGTATCTTATCCAGTGAAATGGAATGTTAACACAGCCACATTCAACATCAACAACTGAGGAGGGCCCTTGACAACATGTGCCTTTCAGTCTCAATCCTGTGCAGGGGTTTAGATGTTCACTTTCATGAATGCCAACACTTGAGTTCTGAGACAAAGTTTTATCCTCAGAATGTCAAGAGGTCTGTTTTGATTTCTGCTACAGACAGTTATGATAATTAACAAACTAAGTAGACCATGAAAGGCTAATGTATAGGTCTAAACAGAGGATGGAGACAGAGTGTTCTAAAATATAACATGCCTCATAGTTACAACAAATGTTTAGAGCAGACACACTCTACACACATCTTTCCACTTTTAAATTTAATAAAAAGGATCTCAGAGCACACCAATCTAGTTTAAACTTATTTCCAAATACCGCTCTTTCAACATCTCATGAAATGTTATCAAAATAATCAGAATTCAGGCTTAATAGGACCTCCTTTTATCAACAAGTATGTGCGCTTAGCAAAATATCTACACAACTATATAATTTAGCTCAGTAAGAGTGCATATTTTAGATCAGTAAGAGTGCATATTTTAGCTCAGTAAGAGTGCATATTTTCTGACAGAAGAAAGCGTGAAAATTTTGATTTTTGATTGAATACCAACCTGCCATTAATTGGATTATATGACCATGTCTTATGAGTAAACTTTCATAAAAAGAACGGTACATTCATCTCATAACAAAAATATCAAATAACATGACCTGATTTCATTTGATAAAATTGTTAAAGATATAATCTCAAAAAAGCTGTTACTAGGTTCTTAAATTATAACCTGGTTTAAGTTTGCTACAATGTTTTAGATTCTTTGTGAGTCACTAAAGCCCTATTTTTTGATAGCCTCGCATGGAAAAGTGGAAAGTTTTAAAAATAATCGTAACAACATTTGGAGAACAGTGCATGAGGCATAGTACCTGAAAGTTTCAAAAGAATCCAATCAACCACTTTCGAGATATAATGATCCAAACTTTACCAAATTTGGACATTTTACTGGGTTCCACATGACCTTAATTATGACATTTTCAAAAAAATGGCCACCAAAGTTGAGCAGCATTGAACTTCACTTTGAAGAATTGTCAGAAAATATCGAAATACAAGCAGCATTATAATTTACGAAATTCTCCAATTTTAGTTTGGCCTTTTGACTGATACAGTAAGCTCTTTCTGTGTTCTAAACTGAGCAGTGAAAAGTGAAAGAAAGGGTATTTTTGAGACTGATATTGATAAACAACTCAAACGTTTTCATATGAATTTCAACTTGAGAAAAATGTATGGTGAATTATAGAAAACCTCCCTCTCAGACAGAAAGGTTATTCTGGCTCCAAAATCAAGCCCTTGGGTCCACATTAGAAAGTTTTCAAATTGGGCAATATCACAGTATGTTTTCTATAAGGCCCTGGACCCCTTAAGCACAACCAAGGTTATTCTTGTAACAAATTTCTTTTTATTGCATTGTACCTGGTCACCTTGATAAGCTGGGTAATCTAGGTACACCTCCTTGTCGTATACACTTTGCTCAGGCAAATGTGAAGTGCTTTTAAAGCATTGCATAACAGGCCATTGTGGAATCCTGTTACTTTGTTTATTGAAACAAAAATAAACACAGACCTGCCAGTGAATGACCCCACCATCTGATAACTACTCAAGAAGCCCCAATCCAAACCATAGGCTGAAGGTACCATCACACAGCTCTATGAGTTTGATACCAAAAACAAAAATGTCAAAACGCTCATTTGCTCTTCCAATACAAGGTTGCTGACACAACATCCTTATTCTTTTGTAAAAACTGAGATTGTTGACAATACAGCATTTGGACATATCCAACAATTTGGACAAATAGGATATTAACCTGCGAAGGAACATAGGATACTAACAAAGGTCAATTTAGGAGACAATCTCACCACTTCTTGAGCTCAGTTTTACAATGATGAGAGGTTCAACTCAACACAGTTTATGTTTTTGAAACTAAAATTGAGAATTGTTGGATGATTCCAAGAGTGCCACAAATTTTCCTGTTATAAAACATGTAAGAAATCATTACTAAATCTTTGTTAGAAGTTTGACTATTATGTTACATGCTGTATCCTAGTTACTATTAGCCATTTTTAATTCACACATAGAAGTGACATAAAGAAATATGAAGTTTTGAGACACGAGTTTGAGAGCTCAAAAATGAGTATGATGTCAGTAGTAGGGTATATGTTGTACAGCACAAGAATGATGGTTTAGAAGAGGTGCAAAAGGACATAACAATTGTTTCTCATGTAAACTTTACTACGCTTTAAAATACAGAATCCTGGATATCTTGGAGAAACATTTTTTTACTATTGATGGAACAATAGATTGACACAAACGTGCCGCCATCTTGGTTCTCCATGTATTTCCTATGAGCAAACAGTCTGTGGAAGTCATTCATGTTAGGTCTATTGAATATCGAGAGCTGAACCCAGACATGGGCCTTTTGCTGTGCTGTTAATGTCAATCACCACAGCCCTTGACCACCAAAGGCGACAAGTGTCTGCCTTCTAAGGGGAATTTTTTTGATTGAGAGGAGACCCCCCCCTCCCCGTCACCTGAAATTTCATGAGCTTGCTCTGAACAAATAAAAAGTGTCAGTTCTTCTCAAGCTCAAAAATCGAACCTATTTACACTAAAGAACAACTTACAACTACTTCCACAATGATAAGACATTGGCCTAACTCAAAACTTGTTTCTTAACAGAAAGCATGGGTATAATGTCGCTCTAAGGTACATAGTTGTCCAGATGTAAAGTTGGTCTCTAGCCACTAGTAGGACACCTTGCACATTTAAACATGATAAAAACTGCACATCGTTTATCATTTGGTTGCAAATGCATGTTTAACTATTTATCATATTCATGATAATTACTAATGACCACTACTGCACACTATGGAACAACTGGCATACTTTAAATACAGATTTAGATCAGGTTCAGATCCTTATTTTTGCACGATCTAGTCAACTGGGTTTCTAAGTTACTATGAGTCCACTGCTAAAAACAGAAGCAACGCAAATTTAGCAATTTTCCAACACAGCAGTGACATGATGAAACATGCCTAGCCACTAGATGGCCATAGTGTAGTTGGTGGAAATCGTTCGCATACTTGTAGTGTACTATTATTTAGCATTTTTTATAAATTCATAGCCACCAAAATGCCATCAAATTTATACAGTTGTGCAGAAAGATGTTCGCATGATTCTCATAAAAATTTCAAAGCCTTGAAATGTTTGTGAAGGAAAGAATTTGCATTTTCTCTCTGTCACCTTGTTCTATCTAGCACAGCACAAGTAGAAATTGAGTCAACAGAGACATTCTTGGCCTCTCACAACACTTAACGGAAAGTTTCTTCATTTTTCACAGCTGAGCACTACAAAGTAAAGACTTTATAAGTGTTGTATATCATAAATATTATCAGCCAGTGTTGTGAGAAATGGTGAGTGTTCCTAATAATGTAGGAAGTCTTAAAAAAATGAAAAATGACCAATTTTGAACATTAGCTTTGTCCTTAAATTGTGAGATTTTACCATACTTCTTGAAAACTTTTCTACTGATGAAGAAAGTTCAGCTGAGAGAAAAATCTTGCTAATTTTGGACAAAAATGAGTGCCAAAATTCGATTCATTTCCCTTTTCAAAGGGTCATAGCCCACTGAATGCTCAAAGCATTTAACATAGAGGTTTTGATGGAATATTGCAGTGTCATACACTATTATAAATTTCCAAAGTGATACTTTATGAAAGCTATAACAGTAAAAACTTTGTTAACAAGCAAATAAAATTTCCTTCATGTATATCTTAGTTGAGAGAAATTTGACGATAAAATTCCACGTGTCAGCCACATTGGATGCTAAATAGGAAAAGAATTACCATACACCTTTATTACAAGAATTATTGGCCCCTGGATGACTCAAAAACCTCCTTCAACCAACAATTCTGGGTGACATTTAACACCCTTAAGAGGTAACTTTCTCTTGTCCACAGCACAATTCCAACAATACCAAAGTATGCAAACAACTCATTACTTACATAAACACTACATTCACCCCCTCTCCTTCATCAACAAACTGGTGACTGTTTGCAATTGACACAAAAAGCAACACTTGCAAGAGTGACAGGGGAACAATGACCACATTATTATGTGACTGAAGGATGTTGCTGGATTGTGTACAAAGAGCGTCTGGTCTCACTGGTCACTGACATTAAAAGAATATTTACAAAAACTGACAACTGCCAGGGTGTTGCCAAAGAAAATGAATTCCTTACAGAGGTGGAATTCCTCGAATCAATGAAATTTTAGTTGATTATTTACTGGTATGTACAAATGGACAGCAGTCAATTTGTGGTAAAATTAAGATTTTTCATGAGACTTGACTACAAGAGCACAAAATTCAACCAGCGAGACAGGCCAGTAGGCGTGGGGGAAGGTAAATGCAAGAGACTTCACAAAAACAGCAGCTATTGTAAAGGTTTTTAAACATCGCGAATGGCCAGGACTTTGTTCCCGACAAGAAAAATGTTTATATTATGTCATATACCAGAGAACAAGTTCCTGTTTTTCTACCAAGAAGTAAGTCTGACACCTGTGTTCCATCTGAAGCAATACCATGAAAACAGTGGACATGTTTGTTTCCCTTTCTGTGAACATTGGCATACCAAGATATCCCACAATGCAACACTGAGGACTTCTGTGTTCCACTCCATAATGAGATAGAGAGGGCTACAAAGATGACACAAAAACATTTCCTACAATTGAAGTTGATATAAAATGTTTTGACATAGTCATTTGGAAATTGATTTTTCATTTGTATGTTCAATAACAGAGGGAGCAACAAGTGGAACAAGAAATGGAGTGCATGAGGCATCATTAGTAAGCTCATCAGTGCTACACAATGACGTTTAGTTTTCACAGGTTAAACTGACAAAAGTTTATGCAAAATCTCTCATTGTTAAACTATACAATACAAAAAATGCTAATAGTAAAGTAAAAATGTCTATTTTTCACTTCTGCTGACAAACTGAAGTCACATTTCACCTGTCCGCACTACTGGACATGCCTTTACTGTGCATTTGCTGTTTCAAAAGATATGTGTAGTCATTCAAGATATACTGAGCTCTCCGTGGGTGAACATTAGTTCAAAGTAAGATAAAATAAGAATGAAGGGGTCTACCAACGACCACCAAAATCATAGAAATCAACAAGTGTTAAGTTGCCTTATTGCGAAGCATCACAAAATTAAATGAAAATATCTGACATTTGCCATTGGGCAAAATGGAACCCCCCCCCCCCAGGAAATAGTTCTATAACACAAACAGCATTCAATAAAACATTGAAATCTCAATACCTGTTTTATTGGCAATGGTTCTTTTCCTTGCTGAGCAAGAAATCAACAAACATGGTGCTTATGAGGTAAAACCAGTGATTCCACATTGGACCCAGTTTTGTGGAACAAATACTTTACATTCCACCATTGGATACCCACCAAAGCAAAGAAATATTACAATGATTGTTCGTGGTAAAAAGCATGGCACTAAACCTTCTGACTTGGAAATTTTGATGATGTAACCATGACATGTTCTTGAGAAATCTGAAATACAGCGAAGGGAATGCCATCGGGAATTAACCTTTGAAAGTGTTTGGACACCAATATTTATGACTGATGTCATCCAATCTAAATCCTGGTGGCAATCAATAAGGGCTTCATACAGATAGAGCACACATAAATACTATGTTGTGTAAATACAAGTTGCATCACGATCCCAAGAATACAAAGGTACGTTGAATGAAATTTAGGAACTGAGCTAAAACAAAGCAAAATTTTGGACATGGCCTGCACTCCATTTGTTTAAAAACTTAATTGAGATGAATTTCAGATATGCTGAGAAAAAATGACACAGTGAGTGCCACCAGATTCGAAGAGTACCACTTTAGGCAGTATTCAGGTGGGAAATCCTCCCAAAGAAAAGGAATATGGAAGATCCCAACACCAGGGGGTCTTTTCTGACAAAATTACCCACAAAAGGTTAGATTTTCCAATGAAATTCCCTACAAAAGGGTTTCAGTTGGGTTGAAAAGGTCCATTTTTGAAGTGCACAAGGACTTTTAATATTGTTATTTTCAAAACCTCGGTTGCAAAAGATGAAATCGTTTTTTACAACATTGCATCTCTTCTTGTACTGCCCTCCCTGCAGCATTTGACTGCAAAATGAAACAGGAAATATTGCAACCAAGAAATGCGCCCACCTGCTTCATCTATTGCCCGTTTAAATAAAATTAAGTAATGTCATGATTACAAAGATCGACAATGTAAGTTTTTTGGTGCTTAACTCCAAACTGTGAACATGTTGCTCAAATACAGTCAAACAACGAGGATGTAATTCCACACTCCTTAATCACAGCTTTCATAAAATACAACTAACCACAACTATATCACTTGTACTTTTACAAAGACAAAAACCATTCTCAAATATGGTCACAACTTGGTTTTTGGCAGATCTACCTCCACCAAGGTGCTTGAGGTTAACTGGAGCACGAAGCTATTGGAAGAACAAAGAACCTTCACAAGTGGCATGTGGGGATACTGTACAAAGCTGGCACCAATTCAAACCACAAGGTCATTGCCAGCATACAGGGCACAAAGATCACGCAACAAATCACACCGGATTCAACCCATTCCAACCAAGAAAATTTGGTAACAGAGGAGCGTGGAAGCAGTTTGAAGTTAGCTTCAGCTTTCCCTCAGGTTTTGATGCTTAACCAACGTCAAATTTACCACCCGATGGCACTTGTGTCACCGAAGTTATAGCAATCTGGCGCTGCGAAAAGTTTAGGTTGTGTAGGACCTTATCAACATGTGTGTGTATTTAGCCCAGTATCTATACAACTAAACATTTTAACTCACTCATTAAAATATATATTTTCTGCAAATGGAAAGCCTGTAGAATTTAATTTTTGACTTTTAACAATATGCCATTAATGTCATGCCGTGAATATGTCTTTCTGGTGAAATTTAGCAAAGAAAGAAATATACATTGACAGCAAACCAAAGGTATCAGTACCATGATCAATTTTCATTTGATAGATCCCTCGGGGAACTAGGTCACAAGCTCGTCACTTTATTTTTTTTCTTACGCCCGTCGCATGGATGTCGCAAATTAAACAATACCTTTCGACCTCCATACGTCGTCATTTGGCATGTGACGGTAAATGTTCAAGATGGAATAACAAAACCGTTTTTACAGTTATCAAAATTATCATTTCATTTTCCTTTTATTTAAATTTCAATATTTTTGTGCAAATCTTACAGTCCTATTTTTATAGCACTTAAAAACAATTCCTAATAGCGATGTGGAGAAATGCATAAAGCATAATACCTGAAATATTCATATGAATCCCATCAGCAATTTCTAAGATACGATGTTCTTAAGTAAGCTAAATTTGAACATTTGTCTAAGGCCCTTACATAACATTAATGCATAGGCTTTGTTTAATATCCAAGAAGAATCGTTCATATTTTGGGTAATGAAATGAAATGCTTGTTCTGCCACAATGATGAATATTTGAACAAAACATTATCACGTAAGAACACAACATGCGACATTGATTGACAGCGACACTTGCCAATAACTCCGATGACACTGAAGTTAACCTTTCACACCCCATAAAAGTGCAGACACTGCTCTTCAATTTACCTATTTACTTAGAAGTTAACTTAGACTTGGGACTTTAACTTCTCTCTGAGAACCAAGTTACCTGTAACCTTTCACCTGTGTAGAGGACTCCCTAACACTTCTATGCATTCACACTAGTGTGACAAGGCTCTCGAATGTCTGAAAGGCCAACCAGAATGCAAGAGCCATTTCCACATCTTGTTTGACAAAAATAAGAAGAAACACGCGAACAGCTTGTCTGGATACTAAAAAGTTTGAACATTAATACCGAAAATGGATGACATGAGATAAACATAATATAGGAATCCTTTCTGCATTATCAGTATCCTTACTAAAGTTACATTTCCCCACTCAGTAGTTTAGCAGTCAATGTTAAATTCCTAACTGAAGCACTAAAAGTGGAACTTGCATGCTAATTCCTTAGCTCTGTGATTGCTTGGTTAAATTAGTAAGAAACACAACATATAGCCACGATAAGAATATGAAGTATATCGAAAATTGACAAATGTTTTTAAGAACGAGTTGTTTTAAAATGTCTACCACAAATCACTCGACCGTGTCCAGTAAGTATCGTTACGTTACGTGGTGTTGGGGAATAACACTGTATGATGCAGGTCATGTAAGCTCCCAAGGTACGCCATTAGTTCAAAGGTCACCAATGTGCAAATTTTTTTATTTTTCACATTTGCAAGTTGTCAATGAATACAAGTGCACTTTGTTTAGCGTAGATGATTTTCAAGTAGCATTGTGGTTTAGTTCCTGCAATACATTAGTATAGTTAAGAGCATGCAAATATATCTTTAAGGGTTAAAGAGCATTACCCCACTCATCCAAACTTGAGCTATTGCCTACTAAAGCAGCAACTCAAGTCAAAAGCACTGCAATGAACCATTTTCAAATTCGCAACTTCAGGATTGGCCAACCTCAATAAAGTGTGAAGTGTCAGCGATGGTCGAATGTTCATCTATAACACTATTTTTATTTTAGCTAAAACGGAGAAATGTAGCTTCAAGATTATGTCCAAATTTGGTTAACTTCGGAACATCTCACAAATGGCCGATCGGAACCATCTCAAACTTTCAGCATCCGTGCTTTATGCGCTGTTTTCCAAAACAATTGTTTTTAAGATGTTCCACGAGAGGTTAACAAAAAATAGTGCTCTTGTGACATTTATGAAAAAAAAATTGTATAAAAGGAAAACAACATGTAAAAGCATCATTGAGATTTCATTTTGAACATTTATATACACAAAAATTAATTATGACATTGATACCATTGTTTTGCTATGAATGTACCTATCTTTTTGAAAAATTTTACCAAAACACATGGTCACACGGTGGGCATAAAGACAAAACTAGAATTCTACAAGCTTAAAAGCTTTTTTTATTCAATATAATAGGAACAGTACAGATCACACGATACAGTAACTTTTTTGTTTTAGTCAAGGAACAGTTAAGGTGTTAACTTACAGTGTACAAAGGTAATTCAACAGACTTTCAGAAAATACCTACTTTTACTGAGTATTTCATTTCATGTCATGGAGTTGCGACTTGCCATCAAAAACACACACAAGCTGAAATAGTTTATCAAGTTCCAAAGTGGACCTTTCAATTTCCACAAGTGGCCTTAATGAAACCCTAGTTCAGACAAGGACAAAGATATCCGCCAACATAGGTCTTGTCACTTCTGATTAACCCCAGACTGTACTGGTGGGTGAAGGTTGTAGAAAAAACAGAGAAAAATAAATCAAGAACACATCTGCAGACAAGAAGGTAAGGTAGGCGGAGGGCAGGCGGAGGCAAGAAAGGCGAAGTCTGTTTTCAAGTACAGAGCATCTTCTCCAATTTAGAATGCATGAATAAAATTTTACATTGTCAAATTTCTCAGCAAAAACTTAGAAAATTTGACTTCATCGCTAACACTGTTATTGCACACCTCACGTCAAACAACATTCGATGAACGTTTTGAGCATTTGTGGCAATGTAATATGGTTGGTGTCAGCCTTCAAAATGGAAAACAGAAAATTTTTCATCAGAAATTGAAGATGCATTATCTGAAGTATAGTGAAGGCTATGCAAGCAACACTGGGATGAAAAATCTGTTGTATAATCTATCTATCTATCTATCTATCTATCTATTATATAAAATGCATCGTTTGCACAAACTCCGTCTCCCCCGCTCCACTACAGACCTTCGTTGCGCCCGTTTCGGCACCGCCTTGGTCCCAGGTATTGCACCGGTCCCCTATTTGGATTCGGGATGTTCTATTTTCTTCTCTAAGGCCGTTTTTTCGTGGACGTGGAGGGAGGGTAGCCAGTTTCGTACTGGCCTGGGTGACATCAGTCGGTCGACTCAAAGGCCTGGGTGACGTCACTTCGTCAGCTTAATTTCACTCCATCCGGCTTCTGTCGCGTATATAATTCAAACAGATCGGACCTGTCGCCGCCAAAATTAATGATGCCTCATTAAAAATTTATTACTCTTCCTTGAGTAAACTAAATTATTTACCCGAGTGTTGGAAAATTGGCGTTCTTCAGTTATTCTGCTAAAATTGCGATGCGCTTTTGGGCGCCATTGCGTCACCTATTGGCCAATTTCCATGTTCTTCAATCAACGTTGCGTACATGTCGTAAAAATCGGAAGTGATTTCATTTCGTTACAAATTTTTACTATCTTAATACCAGAAATCCCAATTTCAGAACACACTCTCGAGAGATGTCACAAAATTTTATAAAATGACACGTACGTGCCCATGTCACGGGCATGCATTGTTTTCAAAACGACGACAGATTTTCCTTTGTTACAAAAGGCGGAGAATTACGAAAAATAACATTAATTAGACTTTTTTACTTCTATCAGCGGCTTTAACAGGAAAGGTGAATGTCGGTTCATTCCCAGATTCTGCATGCACCCATGCAGGTTGTTAGTTATAAGTTTCACGACGAGGTGACGAGCTGAGCACCTTTGTTGTGTGAAATTTCGGTGTCCGACGGAGCAGTCTACACATGGCTACCTAGCTGTATGTTGACGATAGTCTTCATACAGCTAGCTGGCTTTCTACCTCAGTATGTACATTTATGATGCAACTTTACATCTATATACTTTGTTTGCTGTACGATATTTTAAATGCATTCTTAGTTTTCATTTTAAAAGAATAATATCTGATTACCGTACTTCAGTGTTAAGGTGAAGTCAAATGTTCTCAGTGGAAAGAAATTCGTAGTGCCTGGGGAAAGAATCCCGCAGTCGCACACCTTGACCACTAAAATCTGCAGTGACAGAAATTCTGCTTGGGTCTCTTTAAGAAGTATTCCTGTCTCTAGCAATGAACACTCGGTTCACTCTTAGGTGTAGTAGTTATTTCCCCTCGGCTTTGCACGGTAACAGCTAATTCTCATATAAAATCATGCATACTGCCTTCACTTGAGGCTAATAATGAGTGGGCCAGATATAGGACAGTTTCCCACACGACAACCAGTCCTGTGTGACCCTGTTTTGTACCAGAGTGAACATCCAATCTCCTATTTACTAAACCTTTACCATAATATTTTACTTTCTACCAAAGCTCTTTGGTTTCTCACAAGCTTCACAGTTGATTCAAAAGGACTTCAATGTTTGTTAAGTGTGAATAGTATGCATCACAACCACAGCCATTTCCTTCCCAAACACCACTCTTGCAATGTGAATCATAAGGTTATGTACTTATGATGTAATTATTGGCTACAGCCAGTTGACAAATATGCCCATGATTTAAGCAGGTTTATCAGGGGTCAAAGATAGGGGAACCTTCTGTAGTGATAAGGTTCTAAAACAACAACTAAAGGAGGTCTAAATACAAGGGCAAACACCTGTGTGTATGATGTTCATGTGAGGGTGGCATTAGACTGTCCTAAGCCAAGACATGTTGTGATAGGAAAACCAGTCTTCAGAAAGGACCAATGTATCATGCATGAAAGAAAGCCTTTTGCATTCAAGCTTTGTATACATAAATACATCAACAGACTTTGTTGTGTTTTAAGCATCTCTTTATCTTGCTACAAGTATTTAAATCACCAGAAAACATGAACCAGTGTCATCATTGAAATACCGCCATATCTTCCATACCACCAAGAAACTCACACAACAACAAGATCACACTTAAAATCCTCTGCTATGTATGGCAGTTGGCTTAGCAGAACCTTTGGCTGCTATAATGGAGCTGGTGGAGTCATTCTGTGCAACTGCTAGTTTCCTGTAAAAATAATTTTCTCGCCCTTTGTTAGTCGATATGAAAACGCATTTTGTGATTACTCCATGAAAGTGACTGGCCAGTCCTCTGATCTGATGTCAAGGTTATCCTGAAATCTCAAATGTGTAAGAAGTTTGCAAACGCCAATAAGTATGCTAGAAACGATCTACAGGTGACAATCTTTTTTATTGCTATTGCACTTACAGTTGCAATTCCACTAAGGCACATTGTTAACTGATATAGCAACAAAGATAAACGTTTAGTCAAAAACAATATGAACTTTTCATCAACTGATAAGCAGTACCAAGCAGTGTTCAAGATTGAAATTCCAAAGAGTCATCCAAACATGTCAGGGGCCATTCTAATGTATCACAAGCGCCCCAAACGGGTGGCGATGACACATGAAAACAGGCCATGGCTGGTGAACACAGGATGTGCTGTCAGCCTTCTCATAAAAACTCCACTTGAAAACTGGGTATTACTCAACAAAAGTCAGTAATAATACCTGCAGGCTGCCCAGATTGATGACCCTCTAATGGCACAGGTAATAAAACCATTAGTTATCAATACACTTGCACATTATATCAGACCTTTATACAAGGGCACTTCTTTCATACGATACAATGTAGGCTGTGCTGCCTCCCTTGTTCAAAACTAACTGCCCTTGAGCTGTGGTGACAACCAGTCAGCCTCCAAGCTTTAAGCATTCAAAACTAATAGTATATTGCAAAAGCAGTAAAAACTTGAAAAACACCAATGAGCAGGAAAATATGCCAGTGTTCAACAGTGAATGCCTCACAGGTTTTGTATAGCTGAGACTAGAAAGGGGTAAAAAGTTTGGAAACAAATATATTTCAAAGCATTTGTAGTCTTCAATTGGAAAATTAAACTGTACAATACATGACACACGAGAACTCTTCATTCCTGAAATACAGTAGTATACCTCGCTATAAAGCACACAATGGAAAATATGTCAGTAAGACTCATCTGAATCAAATCCTGCTTTTGGGAATGAAACTGATGCAAGTATTTACATGTATCTTAACTAGGCTTGTCTACAGCACACCAGCCGGATAACATAGATAGGGTGGGCAGAACATGCTTGAAAACAGTGCTTTTTGTCCTTCTCTTATTGTGGCTAAATAGAAATCTGCATGTTTTATCAGTAATGACTTCAATACATGAACAAAAAGGAATGCAAGGATATTAACACCAGTACTAAAACATGGTGTGGGCCAGACCAGTGTTAAAGACCTCAAGTTAATCATGTAGAAAACATATTCAACCAGGAATGGTGTAGCTCAGTCAAGCGCTATGAGTTGCATAGAAACATGCAGAACCAGTAATCAGGAATGCTCAGGTGGGCTAATCTTGTCTACAGGTAATAGTTCTCATACCACAAGTTCTGGAAATTAGTGTTAGAGACATAAAGAACTAAGGTTTGCTTCTCACCTACAAGATAAACGCAAAATTCACAGACAAATACATGTCAGTTCATGTTTTAGCACACTTTCAGGTCATAGTTGTATAGGAATGGAGTGGTAACACAAACTGCTCACCTGAATGGGGGGCATTAATGAGTAAGGGTCCCAAATAATTGTTTGTATGGTTACAGTGGTACTTAATTAAATCATTTTGCAGTTGTTTCTGAATTAACGAAAAGGAAGATTGGAACACTAAAACATGACATGCAGTTTGCACTATGTTTGAATTTAGCTCAAAGAGAATCATGAACTATCTAAATGTTTTCAAGAAATAACCAGTGATTACATTAAGTTTTACAGCAAATTATGCAAACTAAACAATTACTGGTCTAAGCTTTCAAGTCCTTCATACTGGAAGTCCTCTGAAGTACTGTCCACACAAAGACTTGTCCTAGAACAAGTTACTCCTGGAACGAGTTGCTGCTAGGTTTGGAGGCTGTCTAGACGCTACTTAAGACAACTAGAACAAGTATATATATTCTGAAAGGAAAATAATCATAGATTATAGAAATATATTTTATATTTATGTGCCAATATAATTACTACGTTTACCTCCTTTTTTAAGTCATAATTTCATTTTTAAGAACGGTACATTCATAGCACAAATAACCCCTTGGTCGATTTTTATGAAACCCTTTTTAAATGAAAAGTTCACAATTTACCTCAAAAAACGTTAGAAGGAATTTTTGATTACTGATTTAGTTATGTTTCTATGCCAAATCAACTTGCTAACGTATGGTATTTTCATAAAAAATAGCAGCCGTATTCCTATATGTTATGGTACACAAAAACTCGGCATTTACAAAGAAAATCCTAACAGCGCTTTTGAGATTGGTGAATAATTATTAAGATTGGAAAGTTTCGGTGAAATTCACCAGGCCATTTTCAAGAACTTGTGCTCCTAAGTTTGAAGTAGCCAAAGCTGAGAAAAAGCGTAAAACATCGCGGGCCGACAGTTATCGCATACTTATTCGGTAAAAACTTTTTGGTCAATACAACCAATACATGCCTTAACCATATTCGCTATTTCAAAATTCACATGCAATGTCAACTGAATTTGCAGTGCATAATTAACTTAATTATCACTAAAACGTTTTGAATCAATTAGGTCAAAAGGAGAAGCCAGCAGTAAGTAGACCAACAGTTCATTGTATACACACCACGCGCCGGGGAGAATGATATCAAGAAACCAAGTACAAACTGGACAATAGACATCAAGTCAGTGGTTAAAGCATGCTGTCAGCACAAGATCGAAACAGCAAATCAAATTATCGATCAAATTAATGAATTTTGGGAAGGATTTATCTTTTTTAACAACTTGCTGTGTTAGTGAACACTTAGTCAGAGGCAGACGCACAACTCCCTCAGGATAAAATCTATGTTTTATCTTCATTTTCCACGTGGCATCTTTCTATGCTATGTACACCTTGTTGACTCAATATTATGGCGACTCAGTGAATGAAAGGACAGTGGGTATATACGAACAGCTCTATGCCTGGCACCCAATTTTGTGAATAAGGTTTAAGATATCATTAAGGTCGAGCACCATGCCCTTACTTGTGACAGTTTACCCCACCTTATCAAAGTAAGCTAACTTGTTCTAGGGTAACTTATGCCACTTCTAATCGCTATGTGGCTGCAAACCTGGGGTGAGGAGGTAATTATAAGCTGCGGTTATAGATGGGTCTTCTTTCATGCTGTGTTCACACAATACAACAACTTCCACCTTGTGCTAGTTATCAAATATTTGTGAGTGGACGCTCCACTTAATGTGGCACAAGTTGCACTAGTACAAATTTTTCTAGGGTAAGTCTGTGTGAGGACGGGGCTTGATATGACGGTCCCAGATAGAATTCTCCTTGTCCTTGAAGTACGAAAACACGTTACATTGGCCTGTTTTGCAAATGTTGGGCTGATTTTAGGAATCCTGTAGGAAAATATCGCATTCATTGACACTTCTTAAGTATATCCGACTTTCTGCTGTTGGAGTTGCATCCCACAGCACAGCAGTAAAGTTGGTATTACAAGGTCACACATTAATGTAATGAAGTAAAACTTGAAATTTAACAAGGCATCCACAAATAACAAGAGAAACTCCAATGGTGCGAAAACGAGGCTAGAGAACAGCTTGACGTGTGTTGCAGCATTGTGGACAAATACCAGGAGAATCAAGTGTCGCTGTGTAATCCAGGACGATTCTATTGAATTACTAGTGGTGCGCTTATACTGCTCAGTTGGTTGATGAGACAGTATACTTGGATTGAGACTCTACCCTGAGAGGTCCTCCATAAATTACACATATAACACAAACATGGCAATGACAATGAACACAAACTGAGTGTAGTTAAACAGCAAATTTTTTCCTGAACACATAGGCAGATAGTTCCAACTCATTGCCTATATTCCAAACAGGTGAGAAAACATCTCAAATGGCTCTGTCTTCAATGCTACGTGGGGGGTGACTGAACAAGATGAGGAGACTAATAATGTGTGTCAGAAGGACATAATATCAGGAAAGATGGAACATTTGAGTTGAAGGGTTTGAAAAAGAGCTGAATAGTAAGGGCGTATCTGGATCTGAATAGAGAGGGTGTATCTGGTTTCAATAAACACTAGACACAATACTGAACATAAAATGCTGACAATGAAATAAGTGTGAACTCTACAAAAATGTTCTCAATTGTGATCCAATGCTTGTTCTTCCCTACCACTTCTTTTTCATTCAAAACACCAGTATACAGTTACAGGACATTCCTAACCAGGCAATACATAATCAACCGTCCTCAATAATCAGGGACTAACTTGGCTAACTTCATCAATAACACAAAGATAACTGTGTGATAGCAAGAGATTCAAAAAACGCTGTTCAACGGATCCATTTTCCAAAATGACGTCAAGCAGCAGCAATTTTGCAAAACAAGTAAAGTACATAAAGACTCCCAATTCACAATAATTGCTGAACATGTGGCCATGGCATTTGCAACATGAAACATTCAAGGCCAGTGCTACATGACTACCACCTTGTTTTCACACAGGATGCAGTGTGGATTTTGCAACACAAAAATGGAACACAAAATAACCAACCATTTTTTTTAGCAAAAGATACCAAAAATCAAAACAGAACCCACCAAAGACGAATTTCTAGTGACCTTTTGCTCAGTAAAAGCTATGGTCTCAAGGCGGAAACGGACTATTTTTAGCAGCTGTTTGTACAACTGAGTGGACACAAAAAGGGAATCCATTGGTAGTGAGTTTCCATTACAAACATCACCCCTTCAAAAAGTTCTATTTTAGTAACAACCAACATTTTTTGTTTGTAGAGCTTTCAAAGGGATTCCCCTCATGGGGAACGGAATCAGAAAAGCACCTTTTCAATGGAATTAGGTAGGAAAAGGCACTCTTCTGTGTCCAGAAAAGCCCTATCTGAGCAACTTCTTCAGTAGAACCCGGAAACAAAACACACGATACAGAGAGGGCAAAGACAGGATTTCTCAACCTGATTCTTTGGACAAAGAATTGATTGCCTATCCAACTCATTCTAAGCTGTACTTTACACTGGTAGGGTAATCATTCCAGCCCCAGATAGGTCTAGTACTCCTCACACTAACTCCAATGGCATGTAGGAAAGTAGCATTAACACACCTAAATAGGTATTATGGTAAATTTCCTGAAATTCAAACAAAAATAATTGCCAAAATGGTGATTTTTCATGTTAAAAATTACATCAATAGTTTGTTGATGACGGATGTACAGTCACTATAAATTGTGCAAATAATGAAGCAAACTTTTCATTCTATATATATTATATTCAAAGATTTTCATAAATAAAATTTCATCAGTGTTCCACCATATTGTGTTCTAAATTGAGAAAAAACTTTACAGCAACACGTTTCTAATGCATGTCAACTGTGTGTATTCAGTGAGGTGATTCTTTAGGAGTTTGACAAGATCACACTAGTGGTCATGTTTCGTGTGAAAGTTCATAACCTTATAAGCATACACTGGCAAATAACTGCTGAAAAAAAACACTTCTCAGAATGTTGAATGGGAAAAATGCTAGTAAACTCAATACTTTTATTGCACTGGCCAAGAGGTCTTGATGCGTCTCTAGCATTACAGAACACGCCCCCAGGCCTTCAGTAAGTCTGAGCTTTATCAAAGAGCTTTATCACAAAGAGCAAGAAAGACAGAAAATGTTGAACAATGAGCAAAGTATTTGAAAATAAACCAAAATTACAGGTATAAGGCCTACTGCTTCTTCTCAGCAACTTAAAACATTCCATTTGCAATCTGAGAAAAGAATTGTTTTTAGATTTTAAAACCTTACTAGCTTAGTAACAAAAATGGGAGTCCCTCCAACTGGAAAACACCTTCACACAATATTTTGCCTAAATACTTAACACGGCTCAAAGGAGTGAGGGCTTGTTGAAACAAAAATAATTTAAGGACAGACTAACATCAAAGTTATGATTAGACTTAATGTGACACTTTTGTTCAATTTATCACACCTAACAAGTCAAAGGAAAGTTTAAACAGCACAAAGAATGCAGAGTAATTTCATTTAACTTCTCATGGCAAATTGACAGCACATTTATTTACATTACTTGAACAAACGTAATATCAACAATAAGCCTATCCCAAACATTTGTGTTAGTAGATAATTCACTGAAGGATACCAATAGTAAGGTTGTACCATTAACAACAGTGACTGACAGTTCCATGTACCTAAATAAATGTTTTCAAACCATTTCCTGCAGTCAAAACAACAAAGTTAAATAACAGCTATATATTCCAGGTATAGAAACAACAAACCAGCAAGTTCACAGTTCCATTCAAGAGCATCTAAATTAATTGTGCTTCAAATAAGTTATAAAAAGTTATGTAATACACTGGCCTGGAGTCCTATCATACTGAAAATGCAATTGCCTGATGCATTGCCCCTGGTTTACAAAAACATTACTTGGGGGAAATTACATTAACTGCTAGCTTGGCAGCCAGGTGACAAGAGCTTGTTGTGAATTTGTCTGAGAAAGTCAATTAATTTACTGTACATGACATCTGAGTCCGTGCTGACAAGAAAACAATACCAGAACACTGGCAGACAAAGGGCAGACAAAGGACCCTATCAAATTGTTTTTAGAGCTGGGAAGGGTAAGGCCATCATATGTAAAGTAACTGTGGACTGGTTTTACATTGGTCAACATAACATTGCCATTCTCCTGACATGAATAAGCAAAGTGTAAATTTTGCTCAAGAGAAAAATTTTGTTCCTTCCTGTTACCAGCTGAGTTTACATTGAGAGGTGTATACATATACAGAAGTCTGACATATGTTTTAACTCTTGGTGAAAGGTTTAGCTGCATTTACCAAATGATAATCCAGATTTAAACTGGCTTTCAGGGAAAATGAAACATTAAGAATTCTAGACCAGCAACTGACTACAAAAGTCAGTTACCCCCAAAAGTGGAATATTTTGGCACAGATAATAATTTGCCATCAAAAGAAATCAGGGGTGCTGTACATAGAACAAAGTTCTTGCAAGAAAACCAAGATCACACAGGACCTCATGAGTGAAATGCGAGTGATTCGCGAGCAAGCTGGAGACCTTTCTAGTACAAACTAGCAAAATGGCCAACAGTGAAGTCATTGGTCCAAGAGGATTGGATGTTGAGTAATGGGAGAACACTAAGGTTTCCCCATTTCTCATGTTACCAAACACACTCCAAATTTTGTAAAAAAATGGACCTGGTAAAACCACCAACTTTGAGGACTACCTTTGTTTATTTTGAAAAGGAACCACTGACAAAGACAGAGCTACTTAAATAAACGTCACCAGTCCTTAACAACTAATTAAAGTGAAATTAAGTGAACTTGATCTGTGGCTAGTTTGACCACAGCCAGTGATAGACCACAAGTCTTGTTTGGCTGGGGTCACTGGAAACCAGCCATCAGTGATAGATGGCACTGAACAAAGACTCCCTGCTGATCTGTTGACAATTAATCAGCAGGGAATGGCTGGGACTACACTGGGTTTGGTCTGTTTATTGTTTGAACAGCCAGAGCTCAGGTCAACAATGGCTTGAGCAGTAAATCCTTTCCCCAATACTTCCTCACTTGAAAACCTGGGAGGCATTCTCTAGAGGTGGAAATCTCACAAAAACGCAAGAAAACACACAATTTCGTAAAGTACATGATCACATTAACTTCCTAAAGCAAGATTCTTGTGTCTATGAAACTCTACCCTGGCCTGCATACTGCAGATGTCACAAATTTGCAAACAATGCAAGATCACGCACTAGTCATCGCGAGACATCGGTATGCATTACAAGTGAAGCACCGGATACCTGAATTGTATTTACAAAAGCTTTTCTGATGTAGGAAATCACTGGCAGTTACCATATTGGCAGAACAGTACTTCTTCTTCTCAAAACGGTTAATAAATGCTACAATTGATTCAACAGAGTAATTTTTTCGTTATCTTTTAATTGCTGTGAAATACTGTCCTCCGAAAATTTGAAGGAGAGTAAATTACTAACGTGGCTAACTGACTGAAATTGCTGACTACAGTTATTACTGGTAAATGATTTAGAGAAGAGATTAGTTATAAACTCACCAGCACTCAATATTTTGGAGTCCTTAATTTTTTGTAATTTGTAATGACCCCTCAAATATTCATATTGACTGCTGCTGTGGTAGGCCAAATATCGTTTTAATTCCTTCTCTAAACTTTTCGCCATGTCACAGAGATCTTGTGACTAGATCCTGTGTATTTTCTATAACGAGCCGTCATTTTACCACAGCGCCACCTGCACGTCGCCTAACATGTTTTTAAAGCTGCATTGTGCCTTCTTTATCTGGCTAAAAACAAAAATCGAGTTAGGCTTTTTACTCCCATAAAATCAGTCTGCTAATATTCCTTACCATGATAGGATTACCAACACGAACATCAAAACTCACAGTTTATTGGGGTTGAGACCGATTTTAAGGGAATAGAAGGCCTAACTAGATTTTTGATTTAAGCCCGCTAAACAGGATGAAATGTAGCTTTAAGTAACCTCAAAATATGACCACTTACAGTTACCTCTATCAAGCTATTGCACAACAGTTGTGTGTTCAATGTGTTCAATGTGCTCAAAGGCTAAGTTTTTCACTGACTTTCAATACTGCGCTGATTTTAGCGTGTGCACTAAGAACATGCTGAGACGATGCGGCTTATGACTGCATTGATATAACCTTATGACATTTATTATTTTGTAATAAAAACAACTGTTATATGACTGCAAAATATAGTATACAAATGATAGTTTCTTTGTCTATTCCGGGCAGTTAAAATCTCTCCACAAGGTTTTGGGTTAAAAACTACAAGGTGACTGACTGCACATAATCAAAAGCCACGAATTAGTTAACCAAAGTAATTATATTATAAGGCCCTTTCACACTAACGCCAACGCCTCAATGTTTTGGAGAGTTGCAGTTAGTATGAACCGTTACCTTCAATCCTGGATTGAAGTTAACAGCACCAGTTAACTTCGCAGTAAACAAGTGCATTTAACAGCGGAGCATCGATGCTGCGGTGCAGTATGAACGGTCAACTTTGGTCCTATTGAAGTTACTGCCAGGTGTCACTGTTATCGTCAACAGTTAAAGGGCAGTGTTGTCGCTAATAGTTCCTTATATTTTGGTCGAATAATCACCGATCGAATTAGAAATAAGTTTTATGTCAATTAACATTTGTAAATGTTACCAAATTGTCACATTAAATAATCTTAGCATGCAGTGCAACCTTGTGATTACTTCGATGACAACAGCGTTTACTTTGCTGTCCATTAACTCACAAAAGACGGCATGAACGATTCAGTTAACTTTGCAGTTTATGTCGACGTTCTGCTCAGACCTGTGTTAAGTCAGTCTCAAAAGGCCTATATAACTATTATTGGCTTTCATAATCGTTCATTATAATATTTTTGGGTCTGAAAACTATCACACTGACCTCAAAAAAGACCATAACTGCATATACGGAACATTAATGCTGAGCACAGGCTGCTTTACGGGTTGAGGGGTTCAGGCCCTCCCCTTGTGCCTCCCACTAACAAACGGAGAAAAGTTTAGCGAATTCCTATTCTATCATTAAATACTCATTACCACTTATCATCAGCCAGCGTGGAAAAATTGACAAGGAAACATCCTTAGACTTTTTGAAACCATTGATTAATAGTAGCTTGGCATTTAAAACCGGGGTCTCCTTATAAATTCATCTAAGAATACTTGTTTACATAGGTACCCCAACAATCTGGCAAACTTTCCATGACAAAAACAACAAGTCTCATGCCACATTGGTCATAAACAAATATTCTGCTTCTTAAGCATACAGATGGAATAAAAAATCTACTAAAAGTCACTGCACCTTTTGATATTGCAAGTTAAGTGAATTCTGGCTTCAAATCACCCCTGTCTCCTACAAAAAGGTCAATAGAATTTCCATGCAGTACTTAAATAAAAACTATATTATTGGCATAGACCCTTCGCTATAACTTTAAATGTAGTCCTCTGGTGCTTCAGCTCTGCAGTGGGACAGTTTCAACATTGTATAACCTTATCACAGCAGGCTTCAGTGGACATTGAAACTAGCTTAAATCCTTAAATATTTATGCAGGTAGTTAGCAGTTAATCCAAACAGACTGATCAGATTATGGCTTCAAATGAAATGAAAAAGTAAGTCGTGACTGAATAGGGTCAGGTATCACATACCAGACAAAAATGTTTCTTTAAACTGTTAGAGTAATAAATAGTTGTCTGACATGATGAAAATGTTGTGAACATGGCTTACCACATAAAAAGGCTTTAAGATCCTAAGAACGTTCACAAAAAATAAAGTTAGTTTGGAAACAGTTTGAACCTTTGCAACCAGTTGTCTGAATGATATGACTAGGTGAGAACCAGTTGTCTGTATGATATGACTAGGTGAGAACCGGTTGTCTGTATGATATGACTTGGTGGGAACCAGTTGTCTGTATAACACGACTAGGTGAGAACCAATCCTTGTGGCTTCATCACATACTGTGCACAAGTTTGTGAAGTCCTCGGAAAAAATGTTTTAGTTCTAAGACAAGTTAAGAAGTAGAAAAGTAATCACAGTGATTGTGAGCCACATATACAGACAGACTGTTGCCAAATATCTCTATTCTGACAATAGTTATTACTTGTAAACACCACTATTAAATGTTTGCACTTGGTTTTGTTGTCCTTCACCCTTGAGGCAATGCGTATTCATAGTGAATAATGGCCTGTTTTGTGTCTATAAACAGACCTGCTTTCATTTCCACTCATATGGCATTGAACAGTAACTTCAAGGTTAGGGATTAGACTAGATCTTCTTTGTTGTCAGGACACTCACACTGTCCCCTACATTACAGAATAATGTGGCCATCCTGAAAGTTGTCTGGATGAAAACTGGGATTTCATGATAAAAAACTTACAACACAAGGATACTTATATGAGAATTGCGCAGTGTTTCAATGACATGCATGAGTATAACATAGCTGTGATGTCACTTGAGCAACTGAAATGGCACAGTGATTATTGATAACAGTGTTGAATTAAAAAATGCATTTCAAAATTGCTTAAAACTTTCGAACTTTGAATTACTCCTTTAATCCATACAAACGACAGAAAAAGGTGGAATATATCATCTCCGGATCAGCCCCAAATTGCAGGCTTGGAAGTTGAGGTGATTCCATTGTCTACCAAATGTTCAGAAGTGTTCACTTCTGAAACAATTCAGGGACAATTTTTTCCCAATAGGAACAAGAAGTATTTGACATAATAGTCTTAATTTGCAAACACAAAATTCACCAACTACAACTGTCAGGACTAGTGAAAAGATAGACAGTGACCACCGGAGCCAGTGGAGACAGTGGTCACTGTCGAATGAAAAGATGCAATGTTCACGTTTCGACTTTATCCATTTTTAAGCTAATGCCAAGGGTCTAAATGATCGCGGTTTTGACACTTTTGCTTGTAGGCTTTGAAACTAGAAGGACTCTATTTGTTTTTAAAACTAGGGGATAAAACAAAAACGGTTAAAACAATTTAAAAGTATAATACTTTAAAAAATTGTTTTAAACAGTGAACGTAACTTGATTTCTTTGTTTCGCTTCAACTATATTTATCACGCATCAAAAATTATGAGTCAACAGGTCAACAACAGAAAGTTTAAAATATGTGAATAAGATTGCCAAGGATGAAGAATGTGTTTGAAGCAAGCGATCTACAAGGCATAGTGATAAAGAGGACTAAAGTGATCTACGACGGGATGTTCACTCTAAGCAGTTTAGATTTCCCTCGGTCTCAGTGAACGAAAGTACCGGTAAAACTCTTAAATAATAAGATGAAAACTTACAGTATAGTCGTGTCTTTGGACACTTTTGGAATGCGATCCAGTTGCAGGAACATGCAACGAACGGTTGTTCGGAAGCACAGGCATCTGTGAGGGCAAGACTGCGCTGATACGAGGGCTGTAACGCCAAGGAAGATCAACAGCTTGAAAGCTCCCATTCCGACACACTAACTGCTGACCGGCGACTGAACTGAGCAGATCAGCTGTGAGGGCGGACAACACAGCTAACACATCGACTAAGAAAATAGTGCACAACCCCTTCACAACTTAACTACATATTGCAGGGTTCCCATTGAATGAAAAGCCATTAAACCCATTAAACATCGTCAATGAAATACATGTAAAAATATTAGAGAACCAGTTTATGAGTCTTTTGATGTTCATGAACTTGTAAATAATGAAGTTTCGCACACGAAGGCGTTAGAATATCTTGACATTTGGCTTCCGTTATCACCTGTGGGTCTGATATTCCTGCCTTTGATGTTGTAATAAAAAGTTCTTATGTTAAATGGTGATCTCCTAAAATAATTGTTGTTATGAATAATCAAGAAAGTGGTGTGGCTTGTTTTATTGCAGAATTAGGTACGAGTCTTCAAGAGTCTACCGTGCCATCTATCGGCCGTAAGTTTGAGATTCCAGAGAAAGTTGCCAGCCGGGCTATGTGCTACAGGAACGTGTGAATGCAAAACATGTTACAGTAGTAACTGGATTTGAGTGAACAGCGGTTACTTTAACCAAATGTTGTGAGCTCCCTACCCGAGACGTATTTAACAGTTTTAGGTTATGAACCACCTTATCGACTAGTCTGCGTATTAGCCGAATATCTATGAAGTAGATTTTAACTCGATAAAAGTATGCGATTATTTTCTGTAAGTAGAAACCAAGTAAAATTTGCTAATTGACTTAACCAATCTGTCATTCATTGGGTCACGTAATAATATCTTTTTGGTAAAATTTGCTAAAGAAGAAAGGTGCATGAATAACAAAACAACGGCCTCAGTAATACGACCAAATTTCATTTGATATAAATGTTCTAGATGATGTCTCAAAAACATTGTAGTTTGATTACTTATCATTTCGTTTTCGACTTGAGCAACTTTTGAATTTTTTAAATTCCATTTTGGATAACTCTTCCTGAAAAAATTGAGCATTTTAAAATCTATTCATAAAAGCGTTTTGAAGAACAGTGCACAAAGCATAGTATCTTAGATACGATGTCCCGTAGATCGCCAAATCTGGACAATTTTCTTAGGTCCTACGTACAAACTCGCACGCAGAATCAACTTGTGGAAGTCGTTACGAATAGTTTATTGTTTTGCATAAAATCACTCGGTATCCGGTCTACTGAAATATTGATACAGCTCCGAATACGACAAAATGGTTCGTATTTGTGACTATGAAAACTTCGTGGCCACAACAGTTGCAAATTAAACATGACCAAAAACAATTCAAAGAAACGTTTTCCGTTATCTCGTAAAAACAGAATTATGCGAAATTATCTAATATAATGTAAAAAATGTGTCAGTCGTTTTGAGGCATTTTCAATCGATTCGTATATCTACAAACGCAAAGTCGGCTTCGGCATTCCGCAGGTTGTTTGGGATCAAGGGGTGGCAAATATTCTGGGCGCCAGAGGGCGCGACATAGAACAGTTGTGAGTGGTGCGGCGATACTGGGGGGATGGACTGGCGAAGTCTGTTGAGTCATGAGCCATTTTACCATGATGTTCACATTTTAAAAACCTTTACCGTTTAAATCTGACATTTTCAATGTTAAAGACTATCCGCGTCAATTTTCAACCTTAATCTAAATCGGTCATTTTTCATAGGGTTAAACTTTAATGCTACACCGGCTGCATTTTTTGGTCGCGTCCGCGGGTGGGGCGGTCCCGGGTACCCTTAAATTCTCTTTATTTAGAAACCGTTTACAAAGGTAACTAAAACCATTCAACTCAATATCGCCAGCAGATCACAGAACCCTTTATTGCGTTTTTAAACTTATGTAAACCTCACTGACCAGTCCGTACAGTTAGCCGGATATTAAATTATACAATTTAACTATGCAAAAGTAAATATTTTCTGAGAGCAGAAACTCCGTAGAATCATGTCGTTAATAAGGTCACGTGAACCTGCAATTTTAAGAAAAAATTTGAGAAAAGAAAGGTGCACTCATAGCAAAACAACAGGATCAATGATACAACAAATTTTCGTGATATGAATGTTCCAAATAAAAACTCAAAAAATGTTACAGTTTCCTAAATTATCGTTTTTGCTTTATGTAACTTTTAATTTTTTTCATTAAAATCCTACAAGTCCTATTTTCGATAGCCCCTCATGCAAAAGTGGAACATTTTAAAAGGCTGTTTTATTACCGTTCTCAATACTCTGAAGGAACCGCAAGAACAAAATGCAAAGCCTGTTCGTGAAATCATCAAGGAAAGTGCCAGGCAGCCGAGGTGCTCAGTACCTACAGTTGTACCGTCATCATACTCATGGGCGCACCCAGGGGGCGCTCGGGTGGCTCAAACCACAGCCATTCAGTTTTCATTAAATATCACAGAACTAAAACAGTAACATTAGAATGTTTATTTAAAGTTGACAATGTCAGTTTCTTGCTCAAAATGTCTCAGTAAGCATCAACAAGGTGCAACTTAACACTTGGTAATTAAGTTGCCATAAACAATTTTCTTGTGCCAAAAAACAAAACAACTTTCTTCACAGAACCTATTTTTTCATCCAATGAAACATAAAAATATTATAAGCCTGGTTGAATAGAACTTGGTAACAACAAAAAACATGAAATTCCTTGGACAAGTCAAACTACATGTTTTGGCTGCTGAAGGTAACCAACTAATCAGCTAATCAGCCAGTTCCTTCTCAAGGCTAAAAATCATTTTTAATCCCAGAAAGGAACAAGATAAGATCGTGTAAAAAATACGCAAACTAACTTTCCAGGAGACAGGATGTAACACAGATGGTCCAATGTATCAGCCGACTACAATAGGTTTTCGTCAGCAACTGGGATACCTGCTGCACTTTGCACTTTCGTTGTTAAATAACAGTTGATCGTACATGGGGGGATGGGTAATTTGACACCCAGTCATGGATCAACAGGGGGCGCTGTTGAATTGTTACCTGGGTGTTAACTTAACCCCTTGTATGGTCAAAAGCTATAATAGCAACGAAAGCGTGGCAGGTATCTCAGTCGCTGATGAAAGCTGACTAAAATCGACTGAAAATTTGACCACCTGCATTATATCCCGTATTCAAGTAAATTTGCACATTTCTAACATGATATCAGAAGACAATGAACAATCTATTTCATCAACTTTATAATGTTACCTAGTTCAAATAAAAGTTGGTGCGGACGTATTGCACCTTCAACATTCATATCTCGCATACATTTACATGTAACATTCAAGATATTCTTGATTATACAAGCACACAATTTCACAATGTTGGGCTATCTTTCTAATTACTCAAATACAGCAGCAGTATAAGTTACAGACCATTCAAATGTACAGCTCTTCTAAAATTTCATTAATATTTACAAATAATTCAAAAAGAGACCCATCATAAACTACTTACAAAGATATACAAACGCTCCACAAAAAGTGGGATAATATCTACACCATGAGATTTCAACAACTGAGTTGACTGGTCAGTTTGACAAAACGAGACATTTCTGTACCCACGAAAAGGTGATAGAACACAAATATTATTTTAAAGATATAAAAGTACTGGGGAAAAGACTGAGCACCCAGAACACAAAATGTGTTCTGTACACAATAATTGATATTTTTTACTATCACTGTTAGTTATAAAAATGTGAACTGAATATTCGACACTCATTCAGTTTACAAAATCACATCACAGCCACCAGATATAGAAATGGTCAGTTAATACACTGCTAGACAATTTCAAGCATTCCACGATTCTTAATCATTATCAGAGAATACACACCACTGTTGTGGACAACCTGCTATTTAATCAGTGCTGCCAACCCGTCCAAAACATAACCAGTAACCTTCAAACTAAAATCCATATTTTGCAAGTGATAACCTACGACAATTTCTAAAACTTTATATTTTAATTTCAATCAAAAGATGGCAAGATGCACCTTAAAACAACACATTGGAGTTTCAGGTCATGTTCAAGTCAAATGGCTTACCACATTGTGCCATTGGCATGGTTGATTTCTTCCCAACAGTCAAAGGGTTTCGTGAAATCTCAGTGATTTCTGAGCGACATTGACGTAGAGGCACCTAGGCTCTCAGTATTAAGTTGATGCAACTAAATGTGGTGAATTTTTTACCCTTTTCTAAATTTAATCTAATTTGTTCGAATTCATTTGCCTCCAAAATTCTGAGCTCACAACTTTACATGAGTTTTTACAGTACATGATATGAAAATTTCAAAATTTACCAGAACACATGATCTACCAGATTTTCCTGACCTGAACTTTGCCAATCTAGATTCAAAAATGCCTAAGTCAACCTGAAAGTTACCATCAACTGATTTTTAAAGAAAAATCAATGCTCAAAATCCGTAACATTTGAACATCCATAGATAACTATTTTAATGCCCTAATAGTGTGTAAACTACGGGTAAATCTGTAAGAGGTGGCAGCACTGTTCAGTGAACTGATGGTTTGTGAGAACAACTCCAGTAACAGTGCTGTAAATCTGCAAGAGGTGGCAGCACTGTTCAGTGAACTGATGGTTTGTGAGAACAACTCCAGTAACAGTGCTGTAAAACTAATTACAATTTCACACGTCAAGCAAATGTAACTCTCATATTTGTATCATATTAATCTAATAATACCCAGAGTATTTGTAATTATAATTTGTTCTCTACATTTAATACACAAACTTTTGTAATACCCATTTACTTGGCAGACCTTGCATGTGAATAGGGGTTACACAGTAACACGTGATTGATGATATACACAATGAGATGATCAACACAAATCCTACAAAAATACAATATTAATGATGAAATTTCCAAGAAAGTGACGCTCTACCACATGGGTGGTCACATGAAACTGGAGGTAACATGTCACCTGGGACCTATGACCCTTTTCTCGTGTGCGCGAGCAGCCAGCTGCTACGTGAGACATATAGCCCTTTGTCAAATAAGAACAATGGTCCCTGGTCACGCGGACCAATGTCCTTTTGTAATGTCCAACAGCGACATGTCACATGGAATTCAAGGTGACTTGTGACTTATAACAAGGGTCCAATAGTGACTTGTTTGTTACATGACACAGACGGTCACAAATAAACAATCAAGACTTGGCACATACAGATGATGAAGACGTATCGTGTGAACTGATTACAACTGAATTGACAGTGACTTCGATGGAACCAATGATGACCCATGGTGACTTGTCAGACAGTATCGATTCCATATTGTGTTAAGACTGTACTCATTTACTTCAACCTTGACCATGGTTAAGCATAACCAAATGAGAAGTCGAAGTCAAAGAAATCGCCAGCTACAAGTGATCCCGCCAGTATCCAAATGCAGTTTCATTCACACATTATTATGTAGGATGACCCTGATCACGCGGAGACAACAGTTAGTGCTTCTCTGGCTCTGTAGGTGGCGGTATGTACAGAGGCGTTACACCCTCCGGCTTGTGCTTACTGGAAACAATAGAGCGCATATTTATAATGATACATATAAAATGCGAAGATGTCAAATCACACAACTTATCAAGGTTATAAATACCTGTAGTCACACAACAGCAAGACAAATAGTTACATTAGGAATCACAGAGGTGGTAAATACAAGATGAACAGTGTACCAACAAATTAGTCCAGAGACCATTACCAGAGATGTTTATATCTTGGTGATAACAGTAGGAATCCCAAATAAGGCAACCAGTAATTACACGCTAAAACATGTTTAAAACGTTAAAGACCCACACAACGATAAATTACCAAGTACATTCTAGAACAAACTGAGTTTGCAATCGCGGAAGTTGCCACAAAAGCAACCAGTGAGCTGTATTTGGAACACCCGATTCACATTAGTAAAAAACTCTGAACTGCACCATGGGCAAAACCATTATTTCTGAAGATGTAATACTGTGCAAGGCAACACGTAAGGTGTAAGTATACACGATTGTCCAAAAGGTGGCGACACGTGAGCCAGCCGACATGAGACTATACTACTCACGCATAGGGGGATGCAGGAACTCCAACTATGATAAACTGGTTTTTCTTGAGAAACATTCTCCACATACTTTTATGAAAGCCTCTGATGTCCAAATCCCATATATGTAAGCACTGAAAAGAAGATAAACTTGTGAGGAACAATGACACAAACTGGCATCAGAAATACTAAGTAACAATACACATAGAGACAAAGCAGCAATATTACATCGAGTAACACAATATAATTGAACAAGAGCATCACTGGGGTGTTGAATACACCCACAGTGCATCTCATACAATATGTTTCTACGGGCCACTAGGAGGTACTACAGTAGTCGAATCAGCCCAAAAATCAAATGGTGCCAGCGCATTGTCATCATATACCTTCGAATAAAGTTTCAGTGAAATCTGTTGATCAGTTTTCTAGATATACTCCAGAGATGCTCTCCTCCAAACACAACTTGTATAGAACAAAATGGTGCCAGCATATGGTCATCATGTACCACTATGTAATGTTTCATTGAAATCCGTCAATCGGTTCTGTAGATACCATCAAGAAACACACCTCTCCCAAATATCCCTTGAACAGCTCTTTGTCATCATGCTGCAGTGCACAAATCCACCCCAAAAACGAAAGGTCCGGCGCTTCAATATCACGTCTTTGTGAAGTGTCATAGACATCCGTCAATCGTTTTTTTAGATATCATCCAGAATTGCTATTCCAACAAACAACACATGAAAACCCCTTGAGAACAAAATGGCCACAAGGAGGTGCTGCAGTAGTCAAAATCTGACCCAAAATTTAATGGTGATGGCACATTGACATCACATGCAACAGTGTTGATGTTTCATTAAAATACATTAGTCTGTTCAAAGCATGTCATTCACATATGATCATCCTCAACATAGCCACTAGGATGTGCTGCAGTGGTTGAATCCATTCGAAAATCAAATTCTGTAGGCACATTGTAATAGTATACCTCCGTGTTATGTTTTATCGAAATGTGTCAGTCAATTCTTTAGACATCATCCGGATACGCTCTTCCCCAAAACAACATTAAAAAACCCTTGTCAACAACAAGGAGGTGCTGCCATAGTCAAATCCACCCAAAAATTTAATGGCACCACTGCACTGCCGTCACAAAACTGTGTCAACTGTCATATTAATCCTTCCCTCAGTTCTCTACGCTCCCACACAAAATGGCCAATAGGAGGTGCTGCAGTTGTTGAACCTGCTTAAATCATATGGTGCTGGTGCAATTTCATATTATACCTTCGTGTTAAGTTTCAATGAAATCCGTTAGTCGGCTCTTTAGATATCATCCAGAAACACTCTTTACTCAAACAACACTTCAAAAGGCCTGTGTCAAAAACTAACTGGGCACTAGATGCAGCAGTGGTTGAATCTGCCTGAAAATTTGATGGTGCCAGCACACTGAGATCACATACCTTTGTGTCGATTTCATTGAAAAGTGCTGTTCTCTAGATATCGTCCAGAAACACTGTTCCCAAAAATATTGAAAAAATCGTGCCTCCCTGACACCAGAAGGCAGGGCGGATTGAAAAATGACACGTACCAGTCTAGTGATGCCCTACACCCTTGAGCTAAATTTCGAGATATCGAGTGGATACCCAGTCAACAGGACAACCGAACAACTAGATGCCCGGAAAAAGTGTCAACAACATGCGACAACATGGGCACATAAAAAAATACTTTCAGTCAGGTTAAGTACAGTTCACACAAATGCGCTACGACTTTCTGAAGGCATTTGTAACAACAAAACTTGTTCACAAGCAGCACAGCCGTAATGCTGTAATTTCCTCAAGTCTAGAGGTAGCATCTTATAACTTCACCCAAACACTTGGTATTCACCATTCGTTATCACAGACTCTGTGTAAAAATCACAATGTTGTCATACTCAATGGACCCAAACCATCTCACAGACTTTTCGGCACCTCTAGGTGTTAATACTCCAAACTATACACAANAAGCACTGAAAAGAAGATAAACTTGTGAGGAACAATGACACAAACTGGCATCAGAAATACTAAGTAACAATACAAATAGAGACAAAGCAGCAATATTACATCGAGTAACACAATTTTTAACAATATAATTGAACAAGAGCATCACTGCGGTGTTGAATACACCCACAGTGCATCTCATACAATATGTTTCTACGGGCCACTAGGAGGTACTGCAGTAGTCGAATCAGCCCGAAAATCAAATGGTGCCAGCGCATTGTCATCATATACCTTCGAATAAAGTTTCAGTGAAATCCGTTGATCAGTTTTCTAGATATACTCCGGAGATGCTCTCCTCCAAACACAACTTGAAAAGCCCCTTGTATAGAACAAAATGGTGCCAGCATATGGTCATCATGTACCACTATGTAATGTTTCATTGAAATCCGTCAATCGGTTCTGTAGATACCATCAAGAAACACACCTCTCCCAAATATCCCTTTAACAGCTCTTTGTCATCATGCTGCAATGCACAAATCCACCCCAAAAACGAAAGGTCCGGCGCTTCAATATCGCGTCTTTGTGAAGTGTCATAGACATCCGTCAATCGTTTTTTTAGATATCATCCAGAATTGCTATTCCAACAAACAACACATGAAAACCCCTTGAGAACAAAATGGCACAAGGAGGTGCTGCAGTAGTCAAAATGTGACCCAAAATTTAATGGTGATGGCATATTGACATCACATGCAACAGTGTTGATGTTTCATTAAAATACATTAGTCTGTTCAAAACATGTCATTCACATATGATCATCCTCAACATAGCCACTAGGAGGTGCTGCAGTGGTTGAATCCATTCGAAAATCAAATTGTGTAGGCACATTGTAATAGTATACCTCCGTGTTATGTTTTATCGAAATGTGTCAGTCAATTCTTTAGACATCATCCGGATACGCTCCTCCCCAAAACAACATTAAAAAACCCTTGTCAACAACAAGGAGGTGCTGCCATAGTCAAATCCACCCAAAAATTTAATGGCACCACTGCACTGCCGTCACAAAACTGTGTCAACTGTCATATTAATCCTTCCCTCAGTTCTCTACGCTCCCACACAAAATGGCCAATAGGAGGTGCTGCAGTTGTTGAACCTGCTTAAATCATATGGTGCTGGTGCAATTTCATATTATACCTTCGTGTCAAGTTTCAATGAAATCCGTTAGTCGGCTCTTTAGATATCATCCAGAAACACTCTTTACTCAAACAACACTTCAAAAGGCCTGTGTCAAAAACTAACTGGGCACTAGATGCAGCAGTGGTTGAATCTGCCTGAAAATTTGATGGTGCCAGCACACTGAGATCACATACCTTTGTGTCGATTTCATTGAAAAGTGCTGTTCTCTAGATATTGTCCAGAAACACTGTTCCCAAAAATATTGAAAAAATCGTGCCTCCCTGACACCAGAAGGCAGGGCGGATTGAAAAATGACACGTACCAGTCTAGTGATGCCCTACACCCTTGAGCTAAATTTCAAGATATCGAGTGGATACCCAGTCAACAGGACAACCGAACAACTAGATGCCCGGAAAAAGTGTCAACAACATGCGACAACATGGGCACATAAAAAAATACTTTCAGTCAGGTTAAGTACAGTTCACACAAATGCGCTACGACTTTCTGAAGGCATTTGTAACAACAAAACTTGTTCACAAGCAGCACAGCCGTAATGCTGTAATTTCCTCAAGTCTAGAGGTAGCATCTTATAACTTCACCCAAACACTTGGTATTCACCATTCGTTATCACAGACTCTGTGTAAAAATCACAATGTTGTCATACTCAATGGACCCAAACCATCTCACAGACTTTTCGGCACCTCTAGGTGTTAATACTCCAAACTATACACAAAACCTATACACCACACACTAAGGAGCAGCAAGCACCTGTGAGTTACATAGTAAGAGGCACAAGAAAAACGAGAGGTCTGTACCAGGGCATACATTTGGGAGTCACATGGCACCCTCATTCAACACAAGCTCCACAACAGTGCTGAGTCGCATTCTGTCTGTACTCCTAAAAATACACCGTAACATACTGAGGAACTTTTCGTCATTGGTATTCCTCAGTGAGCATCCAGTCTTGTCTTTGAGTGTAATACTCATTTTAAAAGCCCAAATAGGTAGAGACTCACCTTAGCTATTTGTTTATATGTCGTGTAGTCAGATGGGTGATCCATTCTTATGTATAACACATAAACTTTGTCCTGAAAAGAAAAACATGGTTCAGTAAACCAAACTTTAAAAACACAATTTATTTTTAATTTGAGAATGAAATGCAGGCAAGCTTTTCAGAAATCGTACATCGAACTGAATAATGTATGATCTTAACAAGTATTTTTAATCAGATGTTTTAATAGGAAAACATCCCATGCGGATTGTATCAATACAATGTTAATGAAAAATGATAGACTGAAAAACTGCTCGAACAATGATGAAATAAGAATACAAAAACATAACAGGATTATACAAAACATACCTATAGGAGCCCCATTTAGTACTAATCTATAGGTAGTTACCCAATTAAGCATAGGACGTAGCCGCAAAATGAGAGTGCCTGTGAACGCCATATGTCAATCACAAACAACTGACAATAGACTGCTGGTTAATTGTGACATCTGTCATCATTGTCTCACTGTAGATTAATGAGAACATTAACTGTTACTTACATACAAAGGAAGGTGACAATATGGATGACATTAAAACATGGTATACGGGTTCATACCATTTATCATTAACACTTAGGCACATGACTCACCACTGTGTCAGGCATGAAAGTGCTGTTACAAGGAGATATGGTATGGTCTAAAACGGAGGCTTTAGTTATGAGATCGTTCATCAACACTTCATAGTTGTCTTGCGTCATACTGCAATATATTTTGAACAAACCAATCAAAAAACAAAACCACTTCACCGTAAATCAACCTACAATCCAAGTGCACCACTAATTTGCAGAAAAACAATTTTGGTGATTCGGTTTCAGCAGAAACGCCCAATTAAATTCAACAGTACTCATCCCCTTAAACGAGTGTCCGAGGATGGGACTTATGAAGACATTGAGTATTTGGACAAGAAATTTCCACTTGAGCATACTTAGTGGCAAAGATGACTGTTTCAAATCCAGTGAAGCATGCTGTGTTGTACACGGTCACACCACTACAACTAGACACATCCAGTGACTTCCTAAAACAGCTTAGACATGGTGTTGTAGTAATTTCAGAAGTTAAAACCCACTGTGGACAAACACAAGTCTTTTCATTCCAGATGCTGAGGCTTGTGTTAAAAATGACTTACATGGTGAGTTATGTATGTAATGTGCTTGTGATGTGACTTATATGGTGAGTTATGTATGTAATTTGCTTGTGATGTGACTTACACAGTGATAGAGTTATGTAATGTGCCTGTGATGTGAAAACTACATTAACTTATTTACCACACAACTGCTTGCTCGCATTATAAAAATTTGTTATGAACTATTATGAGAGTCAAAACCCACTTACTTGTCCAAGTGTTTCAACTTGACATCGGGAATGGTATTGATGGTTTTCTTCTTGAAGTAAATCTCGTGAAAGTATGGGTTCATGTTCAACCCCTTGATGCCGAAGTGAAACGTGCGAGATATGTCGGGTATGATACATTCCCGGCCCTTACGTATCCCTGGCATTCTCATCCACATGTCCCAGTCATAATGCTACAACAATAGCACGGTTAGTCGAATTTTTGTCAACACAAATGCGAATAGAATGCTCGAACACAGTCACATAAAGTGAGAGAGTGTCTTGATAAATCCAAGATACCTTTGGAATGCTTTCTTTCACACACAGTCCTAAACAGTTGTGGCTTCTGCAGGGGTAATTTTAGAAAACGTCCTGTGTCATTGGCACAAAAATAATTTCAATGAAGCACTATGATTGCTCAACTGGCATGACAGGCCCATCAAAGTGGAAGCAAAAAATATCACAGCCCATAGGTCCTCCAAATTGGCCCATAGACTTGAGGCAGAGAGGATCAATTCACCCATACCCTCATATGTCAATAATGATCCCTGCTTCTTTAGATGCACAAATCAAACCAAACAAGATCACCCAAGGCCACGTAAAATCACGCAAGTGAAAGGGAATTGTTTCGCGAGTGTGCTTAGGACCTTGCTACGCCACCTTAACAAAATGGCAGCCACTGAGAAGTGATTGGTCAGTGAGATAGTACTGTTGCATTATGGGATAGAAGTCACTGTTTGTGTTCCATAACTGGAGATTTCTTGCCATTTACCCTTAAATAATTGATCTCAACTTGTTCCTTACACAGATTAGAGATGATTTCTGAACTGGAGATGAACTGGCAGCATGGTATTGGTGGAGACCAGGACCAGTAAGTTAGCGTGTTGTGGTGGATTGTTTTATGCAGCCAATATGGTCTCATTACCAAACAGTCAGTTGTTTTTCTAACACCAAACTCAATTCTCATCCAAGTAAGGAGAAAGTTAGGAGACTACGGAAACAATTCTTAAATTTGGGACAAAAAATTGCTAGAAATGTCACGTTTCTATTTTTCAGCGGCTTACCACATTGTTGCTAATGCTTAAAATTTTACCAAATGTTGTTTGGTATTAGCTACGCCATGCAAACTTAAGCTCAAAGCAAAGTGAATTTCCCAGAAAAGTTAATATTTTTGTTGAGAAATTTGAAAAATGAAATTTCAACTATTAATAAAAACAACTTTGTTTTAAGTAGACTTGACATGTTTCGGTGTTATTTATTCAAACACTATCACCAGATGAGAGAATATAGTGGCCACCTAGCTAGGCCCAGCTAGGTGGCCACTATATTCTTTATTTATTTAGTTATTTATTTATTTATTATTGTGATATTTAAAAATGAGGGTGGCCTCTTCAGTGATAGCACTGCTTTCCAAGAGGGCCCTCGACAAGAAAAACAGTAATATAATACAATGAAGTAATAAAACAACATTGAAATATACGTAACAAAGATACATTTAAAACAAGTTGAGAATTAAGACAATAACTAAATGACAAATAATGGTAAAAATTTAACTAAGACAGATGAAATAAATTAAGAGATGATTCTAGACAGTGAGAGTATTTACGACAATGAAAAAATGACATGATTAAGACAGGCAGGGTATAAAAAGTCGTCTGACGATGGTGTTTGAATAAATAACACCGAAACATGTCAAGTCGATTTAAAACCGTGGTTGTTTTTATTAATATATGCTGTTACTTGCTATCATGGAGAAATTTCAACTGTTTGCTATATGGTGACCCAAACTGAAGAATTTTTACCAGTGGCAAGTGGTCTAAACCCAATGTATCTTTGACAGAAGGATGGTTTAGAGCAGCCTGAAGTCTTGCAATCCAACTAATAACATTTCAAAGACTGTTGAGTATAATTAGTGAATGCTTCCAATAGCTATACCTTATCTGGCGATGGCCACTGCGGTTCCAACTCATCTTTATAGAGAGAGCGCTTCAACAACCATCCAAGACCAGGCATAGTCTCCACTCTGTACAACAGGGCCGGGTCATGTGATGAGTGTTCATAACCCTGTAACACACGATTGGAATGATGTATATACTGGAAATTGCAAAAGTCAACTTTTGTATTCATAACTTAGTCGTGCTTTTTATAGGAAGACCATGCGTTATTAGTGAATAGACATATTTGCATACACAGCAGTTAGAATGTTACATTCAAACGTCCCTCTTTATCTTTCAACATGCAGGACCATCTTGACACAGCATGTCCCCTTGTCCTTTTCATCAAAATCAAGTTCACAAATTAAACTTTGCTACTCACAGAGGTTTTAGACACAAAAACTTTCTCTCATTGCTTAGTGTCTCTTCCAAACACAACCTAAAAGGATCAGATACAAACAGATATTGTTTTCAATACTCCCAGTAACCAAGGGCCAAATTCAAGCTGGGTAACACTAGCAGTTAGTAAGACATGAAGCAACAGAACATACCTGATCATTCCAGGCAGACACGCAGTACAAACTCGGGTCTCGGTCCAACAGAGGGAGGGTTTGAGTGAAGTATCTGCAAGTCAACAGGACAATGAGGTCAAGTAGTCGGGATGGATAATAATTGTTAGGTCTATTGGATGGAAGAAAAAGCTCTCTCACAAGCAATATAGAGGGATGAAACTACTGCATGGAATCAGCTTTGCAGACATAACTTAACTGAAGACATGGCATGAAAACTAACCAATCATGTGCAAGACTTAGAACAACTTTCAGATTGCAAGTGGATCGAGTAGTTTGATGGTCTTAAGCCCTGGTCGTCCCTACACCATGTCACAGGCCCAGGTTGTCCCTACAACATGTCTCAGGACCAGGTTCTCCCTACAACATGTCTCAGGACCAGGTTGTCCCTACTCCATGTCTCAAGCCCAGGTTGTCCCTACACCATGTCTCAGGACCAGGTTCTCCCTACTCCATGTCTCAGGCCCAGGTTGTCCCAACAGTATACCATGTTGCAGGCCCAGGTTGTACCCGACTGAAGTAAACTAATGACCTTGAAATATAATAATGGTAAAATATCACCAATTTCAGACAAAAATAAAGCTCATTTCTCAACACTGTTGTGAATCCATGTAACTTTTCCATCATCTGGCGGCATTTGAACTTGACACCGGTATACCATCAGTTTGGTGCTACAAGTCTCTTATGAAATGTTACAAAAAACATTTTCTTGCTCGCCATATTGTGTTCTAAATTGGTGGAATTTTATAACAGAAGAGCTGTAACAGGCAACCGTACGATAGTTAATGGGATAAATCGTGCAGACTTTCAGAGACAGCTGCTCATATTATTGTTGCGTGCAAAATATTTGCCACGAAATTCTCTGATCCTAAGCAAATAAACTACAAGTAAAACAACTAACTCACAATTGCTGTATGATTCACATGCACAGAGCGGCTATCTTATATTCTTCAGTGCAAAATTAAATCCTGCCATTTAATACTGATTTACACCTGCCATCCATCACAAAAATTACCTTTATGAAATTGGTCTCAAATTGTTCCTTAAACAAAATAGGAGTGGTTTCTTGGCTTGGAAATGGACTGGTAATTTGTTGAGACAAGGTTTTTTAAGTTGGCCTTTCACGCACGGCATGTCATTTCCATCACAGTACATGAACAGTTGGTTCTTCTCTTTTGAGGAAGGATCAAGTCAACCAATTTTATAGCGGTAGGAATGTGGATTTATTGCCACCTCAAAATTCATCAGAAGTACCAATAAACCATTTGACAATGAACAATGCAAGGCTGCCTCGTGACTGAAAAATGGTTGATTCATTATTCAGGAAAAAATTCAAAGGGAATTTTTCATACGGCGTGTGCGAATTATTGCTCTTAAGATTATAACATTTCCCTGCTATGAAAAAATGCAGTCGTTTTGCTCAAGTATTCCTCCCACATTACTGCAGTCCTGAAGTACTCCCGAACACAGATAGATGGCAGCATGTGCTATCTGTCTCACGAGACCAATTCCTATTGATACGCAAAAGTCTCATCGATTAATTCAATATTGATCCCAGTTAGACACAACCTACATATTCAGGTATGACAACGTTGATGCTGAGCCTTATTTCCTTATTATACTTACGTAAAGAAGTCTGGGGCTACATCTATATCCTCTTCAAGGATTATGGCATACTTTGCATTCTGGAAAATGGGAATCACAAAACAGATACAGACAAACTATAAACCGGACACTGGAAACAAAAACAAACAGTGGAAGTGAATCAATTTTAAATGCAGTCTAAAGATCAGATGTCAAAGTTGTTTGATATCAGTACAGAGATCTGCATAACTCGTGAACAAGTGAATATATTCTCGTCACTTTTGGTCCGGCTTTTGGCTGAAGAATTGATGACAAACTGGAGTGAAGCTAACGGATGAATTCAAGAGCAGAACTTACAGGAAACATGTTGAATGTGCCAGTCAGACTGGCCTTGTAGTGTTGACATATTCTGCCGTTCTTGGTTCCCAGGGGCGTGTGTTGAACACTCTTCAGTCCAAACAGTTTGGCCACTTCCACTGGGCCCTGGAAATGCACACGAAAAACTGTAATATGGTCACTGAATGAAAGCATAGCACATGTTACAGAAATAGTGGCATTAAGTATACCCATAGAATATAGACATCAGATTTGCAACTCCGACATTTTATTGTGTACTATTCTAGAGGAAGCGCCACTCTCCTCAATTATCTACTTCAGTTTCCAGTTAGTGTATTGTGACAACACAACAGTCGACTATGATTAGCAGATGACGTACTTGCCGGAAATAAAACTTGCCAATTTGGCCAGGTGAAAGTATACGGAGTTGGCAGTCCATGTACTATAGTCTATGGTATACCATACAATCAGACAAAAAAGCGATGCAAGTGTGGAGTGGGAAATTACTTTCATCAATGGTCATATGTTATGACAAAACCAGGTGTGGTAACCATAACATCATCATCAAACGCTGAAAGTCACTCGAATTAAGCTTTTTACCTCAACAGATTCAAATGTCCTGAGTCTTAGAGAGATAATAGCTAATCTACTAGTAATGGGGGATGACCAAGAGGGACTAATGACTCTTATCACCACTTGGCTGTACCAGGAGTTACATAGGGAGCATGTTTGACTTCTTGAAAAGACCTTTTGACAAGAGTGCGTAACTAGACAAGAGGTGGTTTAAACAAAAGTGAAATTAAGCTCCTCGTCCTCTAGAGGCCACTAGTGTCCATTATCAAGTGACCAGTTGCATGTTTGTACTTGAAAGTCTCCGAAAAAAATAACAGGAGATGCATGCGTCATGACAATCTGCCAATCATATCACTCTAATTCAGTTAACCAATCAGACAGACACAAACCTCGAAGTAGCCATCAATGAAGATGACAGTGTGCGATGGATCCACCCCTCTTACTTGTAGTAGTGTCCTCAGCATTCTGGGAATAAAAAGGAAAAAGATGACATGGCAGCACTATATCGACTGAGGGACAACGCCATCTAGCTATGTACAAAACTACGACTAGAGGTCTCGCTTAAAAAGCCGTACAAAGAGAGAAATGAATGCATGGCAAATCAGCCCACCAACTCTGTGTACACACATTAAGTTTATTAATGAATGCAAATGTGTACACAATACTAGACAACTTTACCAGTCAACAACATATCCATCTCAAAACTGAACATAGTATGTTATTTGTATCAAACATTATTCCAAGAAACACACCTTTCACATTAACACACAAGACAGGTTTACCTGAAGAGATAGTGAGGCCTGTTGCCAGCAATAATGGCCACAGGAATACTGTCTAGGTTACTGCCAGTAAGCTGGAACAAACAAGGATCAGTTACAGAGGATTGTTTATTTAGCAATTCCATAATCTTCTGAATTCTTTGTATGACACTAAACTCCTCACAAGTTGGACACATTTTCCTTGAAGACATCTGTTGCGTTTAATAAAATTTTACAGAGGATCAGAGGAAAGCTACTTTCATGGTACATTGTACCTAAATTATACAATAAACAGCTACTTTGTTTTATATTTGTTATTCAGGAATCTTGTTCTGGTAAGTAAAACTAGAGGCACGTACAGATGGCAGTCTCATAGGTCCGGGACTTCACACTGCGCCGCTTTTACATTTTGATGAAAAAAGTTCTTCATTGCTTTCTGGCACTGAGCAAAGGTAGGTTTTCTTCTTAATACAAGAAAACCTCCAGTCATCTTAAACCCCCTGACCACCATACATCAGTCACAGAGGGTGGACATGTTCCCATGTTCTCAACACGCATGCTCCCTTGCAAGTAACCTGCTTTTGTTCACTTTTTACATGGTAGTATGACATGTTCACATGCAGGTGAGCTGTTCCTCAAAGTGTCTAATAAACAATGCAATAGGTATTTTAAACGGGAGAAAACACGTTCACATGCACTCACCGAGGGAGGATTGAACTGTATAGGGGCTGGGTTCTTACAGTCACAGACACTACCGTAACCCTCCACTTTGTTACAGAAGTGGGCTCTCCTCCTGCCAACTGGGTCAGTGGGCCAGGAACACTCGGACTCTGCAAATAGCAAGATGTCATTCAACAGTTCTNCCTGCCCCGCCTACCAGAGTTACTGTTGAGACAGTCTGGCCCACCCACAATAGTTACTGTTGAGACAGTCTGCCCTGCCCACCAGAGTTACTGTTAAGATAGTCTGGCCCACCCACCATAGTTACTGTTTGATGACAAGACAAATAATGATACGGAAAGCTACCTGCACACATTTTGACTGTAATAGAAAGATTTTTGTCTCTAATGGTGGCTTGGTGTTAGACACAAAATGAGCAAATGACTTGGGTTGAGAATGAGGCCACATTACAGTAAGTCTCATGTACTGACATCCATGTATATAAGACACGTTTAACAAAGATAATAACATTATGAAGATGAATTTTGCTTAGCATTGTGTTGTTTATCCAGAAATATGTTCAGCTGACTTCACAGCTAGCTACATGTTTTATCACGTCATTGTACTGCATTTCAGGTGCTACATGTAAACCCACCTTTAAGTGTCTATGATTTCACTCAAAACCAATGTTTGTATGACAATGATTACAGACTATTGCTGTTCACATGTTACCTGCATCATGATTGGCCAGAATATTAACTTGATTGACTTGTCTGAGTTAGCAGACCCCCACCACAACTCACCTGTCACAGGCTTTAACTTCACCTCCGCCTTGGCTATCACATCGTCACCCCATTTTCCAAACTCTTCATTTTTACTATATGCCTCATGTAACATAGAGCCTGCAGTCAAATCCATAAAGTTAGTGCACATTCTTTTTCATTTTCTACTGCAACAGTACCCTTACGGATTTTCATATTTTTGCTATTTTGACATTGTCACTCTACATTCGACATACGTCAATTGTGTTGTTATGGGCAACAAGACCAGTCACATGTAGTTGCAGTATTGTACGTTAAGTGGATGTTAAAAGTTATTACATGTGAACAATTTTCAAAACATTGCCTGTAGAAAAAGAGTACATTCCACCAGACAGGACGCAGGAAAATTTTCAAAGCCAATTAAAGGGACATTCTAGGTGAGAAAAGCAATTTTTCAGAAATTAGCAGTAGCACTAAGTCAAACCCACTAGTTTCTGCAGTAGCAGTCAAACACTTTGCCATTCAGTCAAGATGTTCGCTTTATAAGTAACACGAGCATATTTGAATGGTAAAGACACCGGCCTTAATTTCAGCAATCGTCAGCACGAAATGGCAATTTATTATAAAAAACAACAGATTTCATTGTTTTATAGCTCTGATCAAATCCAATAATAACCCCCAAGACACATTTTCAGCTATATAACCAATAATGTCCCTATAAAATCTGTGAAGGTTACTGAAAGAAATCCGGTAATTTCATCAGTATCAAATGATAAAATGACCAATAATGTCATTTATTTTCAGAGACAGATCAACACATGAAGATATCGCACTGGGGTAAAAGAATAATTGTCACAAAGAATACTTGTTTTGCCCAACATCGCGCAGTGACTGCTAACACAGTTATGTATCACCTGCTGTGTTGTGACAGATCATAGCCCACATGTCTCGCCAGCCCACATCCTTAATTTTTGAACTGCCGTACTTAGAGAGGAACTCTCGTGCGTTCTTCTTCAGATTCATGGATGCTTCATCCTACCAAAATAAATAAACAGGTCATTTTAAACACGTTCATATACAGCAGCTTCATCATGTATTTTGTCCAATCATAGACTATAGTACATGGACCGCCAACTCCGTATACTTTCATTGGACGAAATATGTGCTCATACAGTGGTAATGACGTCATATTCATTAGCGACACCCGGCCAAATTATCTGTTATTTTCAGCAAGTACGTCGTCTGCTAATCGTGGTCGCTGTTGTGTCGTCACAATACACTAACCGGAAACTGGGACAGATAATTAAGGGGAGTGGCGCCTCCTCTAGGATAGTATGCAAGAAAATTTCGGAGTGCGAATCTGTTGTCTATAATCTATGGTCGAACAGGTTCAGAAGTTATGGAAATGTTTAAAAGTTCTGAAAGATGTTACAAAGTCATATTTGAACTAGTATTTATTTCCACCTTCTTAAGCCATTTTCTATTTAGAAGACACTAAAAATGGTTGAACTGTCAAATTTTATTGTCTTACCAAACTTTAGTATACACACACAGAGCTGTCTTTCAGACAGCCACTAAACATTGACAGGATTTCAGAGGGTGTTAACTGTCCAACAGTACTACATTTGGCCAAGCCCAAACAAGCTTAATAGTGTGTCACTTTGATATTTTCATCCAACTTGAATTTCCTTGCCCCCTTTTTAACCATTGCTTGGTTAGCTTGACTACTGAGGCTTAAGGTGAATCAGGCTTGTCAAACCTGGTAACCATTGCTTTGCTAGCCTGCACAAGATTGCCGGACAGTAAGTAATTCAAACTGAACCTCTAACACATTCTGTCACAAAGGAAAATTACTATTCTCACCAAATGGTGATCAAAACAAAAGCAACGCGGAGTGTTGAAATGCGCCTACGAATGCAACGCAAATGGTGTGCTTTTAGGGTTGCTTATTTGCGTCATAAAATGGGCACTAGATGGTGCAAAAACTTACAATTCGTCCGAAAACGGGAACATGTCACTGCTTCTTAATAGAAAGCTAAGCACCAAATTTCATAGAAATCGGTCCTGGAACTTCAGAAAAACAAAGGAAAACAGAATAAAATGAAATTACCACTAGGGGGCACAGTGTTCATTGGATCCGCCTGAAAGTCGTCATTGTCTGTTGTTAGCTTCATACAAATAAACTTACAAAATTAAATAAAGATCCTGCAGAGGGTTTAGGAGATGCAGCTATGGGCGCAAAACAAAACAAAACTAATACTAGGAAGCGCCAGAGTAGTCAAAGTCGTCATCATCAACCGTCCTCTTCACATTGAGAACATATACACCAATTTTCAAAACCATCCTTAGAATGATTTGGTTTATAGAGAGGTAGACGCCAAAAACAGACTCGAAAAGAGCAAAAATGGCCACTAGGTGGTGCAAAGTACGGGAGGATAGCGTCATCTCACCAATAGATGCCCGAATTCAAAATTTTATGAAAATCTGTTGAGGACATTTGAAGATACAGAGGTAAACGTAAACTAAAATTGCCAACAGAGGGCATACGAGTAGTCAGATCCATCCCAAAATCATAGTCGTCCATTGTCAACATCATATAAACATACTTCTCAAATTTAGTAAAAATCCTGAATACGGTTTAGGAGATACAGCCATGGGCGCAAAAAAGAAACTGCCACTAGGAGGTGCCACAGTAGTCGAAGTCATCGGAAAATCATCGTCAGCGATCCACTTCATTGTAAAAACATACATGTCTATTTTCACAATTATCCTGAAAGCGGTTTGGTTGACGCCAAAAAACAGACTCGAAAACAGTAAAAACTGCCACTAGGTGGCACACCAGCTGTCCAATCTGTCCGAAAGTCGTCGTCGTCCATTGTCAACATCACATAAATACACTTACTAAATTTAGTAAAGATGATGCAAATGGTTTAGGAGATATAGCCATAGGCGCAAAACAACAAAACTGCCACTAGGAAGCGCCACAGTAGTCGAAGTCGTCAGAAAATCATCGTCAACCATCCTCTTCATAGTAAGAACATACATGCCAATTTTTACAATCATACTTAGAGCAGTTTGGTTGATAGAGGGGTGGACATCAAAAACAGACTCGAAAACAGTAAAAATGGCCACTAGGTGGCGCAAACTATATCGAATCCATCTGAAAACGGGAGGATACTGTCGTCTTACTAATAGATGCCTATATACCAAATTTTATGAAAATACGTTGAGGACCTTTGAAAATACAGAGGTAAACGTAAAAAACTAAAATTGCCACTAGGGGGCACAACTATAGTCAGATCCGTCCGAAAGTTTGCTCATGCCGTCCCATCAATGAAAGGAACACATGTGCAAAATTTCATGAACATATGTCAAACGGTTTTGGAGATAAAACAGCAGATGCCGGACGGACGCCTCCCAAACGGACGCAGATGACGACATAATGCGTCCACATATAAATATGTGGGCGCATAATAAAAACATCCCAAGGCTTGTTCGCACTACGTTGTGTGGTACCGTACACTAAAGTGCACTATACATTAGTACAAAGGTTAAGCAAGCTTAGTGAATAAGCTAGGTCGGACAAGCTTGAATAACGTTAAACAAGCTTGAACAATATTGACCAAGCTTGAACAATATTGACCTCGCTAGAACAATATTGACCAATGATGAAGTTAATTGTTGTGACATTTCACATACATACATACCATAATAGTGAAGATGAGGACCCGTCCAGGTGAGATCATGTTGAGGAATAAAACCATTGCAGCGGCCTCGTCAGCCATGTAGGTGTCAAACTGACGCGAAGCCATGATAGCACCCTGTAACACACAGATATGTCTTCATAACTCCTCATTGCTATCACACAACACACATAAAAAAATATAAACATAAACATGAACACAAATAGAGGACACTAACATTTATCAGACGACTACAAGTTTCCTCTCTCTTTGGTAGCAGTGCATTGGAATGACCCTGAGTGCAATTTGACACACAATTTGGGAACTTTCAAAAGTTTGTGACTTCCTAACGCCTTGTGCGATACTGTGGACACACTGTTAGTCATAAACCACAAATGACTGTAGATCGTGAACATTAAATCACACAACTTCCGTTTCCTCCATTTCCACCAGGTGGTGTTAATGAGAATATCAGAGGGGTTACCTGAAACTCAATGCAAACCCTCGTTAGATTTTGGTTGAACCGTGCCTGAAGGGCTCGTCTCAACCTTGGATTGTTCTCACAATACCCTAATACAACCCGTCAACCAATGTCACACAACAGCTCTGAAGAACAAGTACCCATGTCGCCATGACTACGTACCCAGTACTTTGCTAATGTACATATAACATATGAAATTTACGCTCAGCATATATGCCGGCAAATCAAGGAACTAACATGGCCAAGCTTTATCCTGTTATTGTTTCAACACTTAGATTTACTCACATTGGCCTGATGTAAGACTAGAACGTGAATCCCTCGATTTGACGGCATTTGATCATTTACTTCATACACCTAGAACAGAGAATAGCTTGTGACACATGACTGTGTAATTCTACAAGTCACCATACAATGCTCACATGGACAGGATTTCAGTAGTCACAATGGTGGACACTAACTTGTAAAGCAGACTCAGGGGCCTAAACAAACCACATTCAGAAGACAAATGTTTAGCAATTAAATTCATTGACTGGAAGTTGTTAAGCAATCAATTCATCGACAGGGATTTCACTATTCGACAGGGATTTCACTATTTGGGATGCAGGACACTTAACTTGTAACGAAGACTCAGGGGGTCAGAAGGTCAATGTTTGCATGAACCGTGAAGCTACATACCGTCCCACCATCAACACTGACTTGCACCATCTTACTGCCAGACTTGACCTCCACCTGTATACTCTTGGGTAGGTCCAGACTTTGCTGAATTCTACGCGGTGGGTTCACTATGTCAGGGGCACTGTCTTCATCCAGACCTAGGTCAAAGGTCATTCACACTTGATAATAAATAAAGTTTGTTGTTGAAAACTGTTGGTACAAACTATAGTACAGATAGTTTTGGACAACCGATAAAAGTCTACTCGAAATATCCTCTGAAATCGCAAGTTATACTTTAAGGAAAATTCCGCTTAATGTACAAGTCTAATAAAGGCTTTGTGTGTTGTATCCGTCAATTATTGCGATTTCGGCAATGGAAGAATGGCCGATCATGTCAACTCATCACAACAGGCAATGGCAACCATAAGCAGTGAAAACAAAATGATACTGTCCAGTAGCCTACATACACTGTACCTGTGCGAGGGTGTGGCAGCTCCTTTAACTGCTTTTCTGAATGTATAACCAGGGAAATGTTGAGTACTAACATCACCAACAGTACCGTGAACAGGCCAGCCTGTAATCAACAGTGTGACATCATGTGCTACTTGTTAATTGTTACCGTCATATGGCCACTGGTCACATGGAACAAATGATCCCAGCAAAACCTGGCCATTTAGGGTAGTACTTCTACTTCACTGTGACTGGTGCGCAAGAAAATAACCTATTACTGCAAATAGCAACATTCTTTAATAGTAACCAATCTGACAAGACAGCCAAGTTTCTTATGACAAACAATAGTAAGATTTGCTAGCTGAATACAGTAGTAACAGAAATGCTTACACTCTTTCAAAGTGCTACGAAGGGTAGCACTGGGAAAAGTTAATTATTATGCCTTCTCATAAAGTAATGAAACCGACGTCAACATATTCAGCCATCCCATTGGTTGAAATCTGGGAAACCCCTTTCAGTTTACTGTTACATATCTGGTATGGCAACCACCTTTGGCTTGGATAGTTGCAATTTATTAAAATGGGGTGTTTGTGGACAATTTGAATGTATTGAGCATTTTCCAGGGGTATCTATCATACCTGGGTAGTTGACCTATCGCAAACTCTGCACCCTTGTGAAAAGTCACCGACAATAGGTTGTTTGTCGGGTAAAATGGTGGCTTGGAAACGCAGAAGAAGGTGTGTCAAGAATGTTTCATTCTGATTGGTCAGTTAAGCTGTCAGTCAATTGGGAACATTCGATGTAACAATTCTTCAACATTGTGACAGCATGAAAGCGAATTTTGCATGATCTAATTTTAAAATTCGAGCGAGCAAGATAGGCCGAGTTGACAAAATGCAATTTCTTTCATTCGCACAGATATGTGGACATTGGACTAATTGCATGAATCCTTAAAATGTCCTACTGCACAACAGAGGCAATCTGCTAAACCAGACAGTGGATTTTTCAAGAAATAGCAGATGAATGTGTCACTAGTGCTGTCTACTTACCTGACACAGCTTGCCAGCGAACCGGCGTGCACACACGTGCACCATAATTTACACTGTGAACTCCCTAAAGGTGGTGGTATCAATAGCAGTCACATGGTGGCGCTCATGTGCCGGGATAGTCACTAGCCTGGAATAAAATGTAGGTAGATTACTTCTTCAGTTTCTCTGCACATGATGCAGTAAGCACACTTATGGCTACTTGAATATTTGTGAAGGTAAGAACACAAAATATGACGAATAAAATAGTTGCCAAGTTTTCAGGCACAGCCCATAATACTCAGAACACATGGCTAATGAAGCATGCAGAACATACATCAGCAATAGCCATTAACAGGCGTCCCGCATTGTGAGAACCAGTTTGTCGTCGGTTATTCAGGGGAGAAAACTGGTTTTCAAAATGTGAGAGAAAACTGGGCACCCCTGTATGTGACTATTATCACATACATTGGATCACAGGCCTCCCTGTAGCAACCTGTGCTATGAGGAATGTTCAGCTTTCTGCTGTCAAGATACGAAATGTTCCACATGACATTTTCCTGACTACTGTGTTATTGTGGTCAGCTAGTTGACACTTCATAGTTTTTCATTCAAAACCAATTGATCAGTGAAATTCATCAAGGCGCAAAGTACAACAGGAAGTCATGTGCAACTGTGATAAAAAACTCTAATCAATAATGCTCCCAAAAAGTGTTACACTGTGCTCTACAGAGTTTTACAACTTGAAGGACCTCAAACCAGGGTAATGATGATAGATAAGCAGGAGAAACAGCTCAGCAGTAGCAGGTCCCACACTACACAACATTACAATAAGCCACGGGGAATAATTAAAAGATGATAGATTGCTTTCATGCAATAGTGATAATGAATTCATTAGAACCAAGATGTAAAGAGTATAATGATTACAAGGTTGAAGAAATTGATATGATGAAACAACAAATACAGAAATTGTTGAATGAAAAAATATATCTTTACATTAGCCCAATTAAAGGAAACCAAATAAAAGAGATACGCAAAGTGACTCCTATTGTAAGTAAAGGAACAACTGTGTGCAGAGTTCAATAGGAAAAGGCGTCCTTTCAAAAGTAACCAGGCCACGAAACGCACACCTATGAATGGATATCTGAGCAACATGACTGTTACAAGCGCCCTCTATGGAAGAACCCTCAGTACTCCCTTTGTTGAACAAGCCACACAAACTGAATGAAAACCTTGGTTTTCAACAAGCTGGAGCACAGTGACATACAACAATAGTGGTTACTGTATTTCAAACAAACCATTCAACTGCCTAAAGAAGTAACTCACACTGACTGACCCAGTGAGGTAACAAGAGGTGGTAAGACTTCCTCCAACTAGCAATGTTTAATTTTACAAGATTTGTCAGAAGGCTATTTCCACACAGGCACCATTGACCTCACAACATACATGACATGGATCCCATAGTAACATAAGTAACAACTAGTTCACAAAAAAACTACAAGATCCCTCAGTAGTAGATAGTAAATGAAGTGACAAACGAGCATTATTTCTTCAGCAAGCAATCTGACTGTTATCTTATTGAGCCTATATCGATGTCCTCAGTTGCAAACTAAGGCATGGAAAACACACAACTTCAGAAGCAATTAAGCACATAAATGGAAATAATAGAAACGCAATTTGTCAAACCAACTACAGTCATCGATGCTTTAAACAGGCAAACAGAAAACTGTGCATAGTTTTTGCCCAATTGAAAACCAATCATTCACGACAATACATCAGGATGACATGATTTGACAGCGTCTAGTTCCCAACCTCCATGATACAAGACTGAGAGTCTATTGGAGTCACAGAACAAATAAAGCGTCACTCACAACAATCTGAACATCAGTACAATTAGTATTCAATACCTCTAGAAACTCAACTTGCAATTAAGACGACAGTTATGTAGTGTGGCACAAAAAGGTTCAATTTCATTATGCCAAACTTACCAACAAAAAGAAGTTTTCCGGAAATTTTTTTTTTCTTTTTCACATTTTGGCAAAAACTTACAACACAATAAACGATGTAGTAAATCCTTAAAAAAGGTAAACGACTATTTCAGTAATTATTTTTGCCTCCAACTTTAGAATTTCCGAGACCAAGTTAAACCAGAGAAAGTTTGCTGCACTTTACATGATACACTTTTCCAACTGTAAAACACATGAAGAGAGACATGTTATTACTTGACAATTGTTTTATCATCAACATCTCTCAACTACCAACAAAGTACCACTGCTACTGTAAACATAGATATTCTTTCAAAGAGTATGTATGAACAGCAACATGGACCTAACAATGAACATATACACTGACTTTTAACCAATTAAGCAAAGAATATGAAGGATGAAGGAAATTTTAGTATGCAAAATTTCTCAACAAAAATAAAATAAAATTAAGAAAACTTCAGTCTAAATTTAGCTTGGTTTACATCCATGTAGTTGTTATTTGCAGCAAGGGATTTGTAAACAGAAAAATGACACTTTTTGACAATTACGGTACTTTTGAGAAAAATAAGGCAAGAATTGTTTTTTAATGTTTGGCCATTCAACTAGATATGACATGACATGAAGTGATAAAAAATGAAGTTGTCTGTGGCATCAACTACTACACAGTTGCTAACACTAACGTGTTGATAATTCCGCCAACCCCGCTCGTCGGACACGAAAACAAAGCCTCTTGGGAAATTTGAATTCTTGCTCATGTTATCAGACATTAGTCTCGCTGTTCTGTCACCTTCCCACAGGACTTTATTCTTGTCTATTATTGAATTCATAACTGTCTTTTTTAGTGCCAGAAGCTCAATTACTACTGAACAGTGACCCCAAAAAATGGTATGCTGGTTCTTCAGTAGTTTATACTTCATTCCAACTGAGCGTTCACATTAAATGACTGTTGGGGGAAAACATGATGTACTGGCCGAAAAGCAGTAAAATTGTAACACTGGACTATGATAAAAAACATTTATTTCATATTTGAAGTGGTGCTTTCTAACAGTCAAACTCACACAACATATGACAGACATGAATTGCTGTTTGACAGGGCATAAATTTCACTGTGCCAATCAAACTAGACATCAATCCCTATCCTAAACTGCACAAATCTACAATCTGTTCCACTGCCCAACATTCAAGCCAGTGACATGACATGCTTCCCCCTTTTTGCTTGTATCTTGAAAATCAAGACTTTCACATGCTTAAAACGAGGCTTAAAAACAACTATAGTTACAAAGTATTTCTGCTCTTACTCCCAAAGACATGCATAATTTCACATAATTACAGAAGGCAGCTCCTGAACAAAGTTGTCATTTAATTATTTCATCTCTGCTCTAATCCATCAACACTTCACCCCAACTTGGCAATATACTGAACCCAGGCACCATTACTCCAAATGGAGTTTATCACACAGATTCAAATTCTGTGTAAACCACTGGCATTTTGCTAGTACAATAATGTAAACAGCTAACTGTTGGGGATAATTTCCCTTCACGGAAAACTCGCCCGTCTCGCTAAAACGCTGGGGCTTTCACTGGCGTCTTAACCTCTGAAAATAGACTATGTAGTTCATGAAATGGTCAGAATTAGTCTCAGTATTTCCATGTATCCCCATAGTGAAGCATTGATCTCAATTATTGAATTTGGGACAGCCAAATATTGTCCATTTCAAAACTCCAATACAGGCTCTGAGTAGAATACATTTTTACTGTCCCCCAACAGGAGATGTTTATGGTACTTGATAAGCCTTTTCCCAGGATGACTCACAAAATAAAGCTATTATGTTTAGAAACAATTTCCTTGCCTGGTTGTGATTTGAACAACATAAACATAGTTCAACAATAGCATCAACGGCAGTCAATCAAAGTTTGACAATAGACAGCATGAGACAGGGATATGGCGCTTGGCAATTTTGTGGAAAAATCAATGTTTTGCATTGAAATATAACAAGTATATTAAGTGGTGCTGAAGGAGGGAACTGTCACTGCAACGAACTTTACACATGGAGGGTAGTTATCTCCACTTGTAACTACAGAACACATGTAGGGTAGTTATTTCCACTTGTAATTACAGAAAACATTAAAAAGCTAACGGTTTTGGCATTAATACAAGCCAGTAAACAGTTTTCAATACAGCGCACAAGATGGCGGTCATGTGTAATGTAATTTTGTCAAATTTATCAACAAAAATAAATGTTGATAAAACTTGATATTATCATTGGCATGATGAATAGTCATCAAAATCAAGTTTGCTCGGTTGGCTTAAAAATTACCTTAGTGGTACTACCTTTATGAAAAAAGTTAGAAAATAAAGTTCTGCCAGTCCGACATATTGTGTTCTAAATTGCCGAGCTTTAAATATTTAGTTTACTCTTACACGTGACTCTTCGGGCATATGCCCCTAACCATTGTCTCACAAACTTATTATCAAGTCTGAACAAGCTGTCAAATATATAACTACAAAAAATAACTAATTTAACTCAGTAAAAACGTGCATTTTCACAAAGAAGAAACCATGTAGAATTTGATTTTTGATTTAATACCAATGTGAGACTAATTAGGTTGCATAACCATGTTTTGGTAGTAAAGTTTAGCAGACAGTAAGGTGCATTGATAGCAAAACATCGGCATCATCAACATTACTATATAAATATTTAAGATGAAATCTCGAAACACTGAACTATAGTTATAGTTTTCCAAGTTCAACTATTTGTTAACCCCTCATGCAAAACTGGAACATTTTAACAACAAGTCCTAACAGCATTTTTGACAAATGTGCATAAAGCATAGTATCGGAGCATTTCATATGAATCTGATCAGCCAGTTGTGAGATAGGACATTCTAAGTTACCCAAATTTGACCTCTTTTATAGGGTCCTACATCTAACCTTAAATGTCCCCGCTAAGCTGAATAAATGCGAGTTTCAGAATCTAAGCAGTGTGGTATTAAGCGAGATGAGTAGGTGGTCACAGTCCAGCCATGCACTTCAGTTACCATCAACTAGACACTTTTCTCACAGGCGTCAACTTCATTAGCAGACATTTAAAAGGAAAGCGGTTATATCAGAACTTAACTTGGGCAAAGAAACTTAGAACGTACCAACTCTCACTCACTATATCATCTTAGCCTTCAATGGAGTCAGTAGCCAATCTAAGAAGTGAAAAAAGCAACTTGGCAGCACTTTGATTTCAGTTCTATACATAAATATGACATGCATGGATGAACAGTGGCAGTGTGAGAAACACAACAAATGTTTGTGTTGTGAGGGCATCAACCTGTACTTCAATGTAGTCATTAAGTGCTATTGATTTCTAATTAGAGCTACACCACAAAGTGGTCAGACACCAACAGATGTAGGCAAGAGCTCTACACACTGGTTAAACACAAGGAGAACTGGAGGATTACGTAACAAACAACACCAACTTTGGGATCACTATTGTACTACATCATTATACACAAACAGGTGATTGAAACAACTGAGGTCATGCACTTACACCCTTATGTAACGGACCTGAAACCAGTTCTGTTGACCCAAGAATCTCCCAGACCCTGAAACCAGGGCCCGGTCTCCAATCTCCGTACTCAGACTCGAATCATGCTCAAACTCACACTTCATACTCAACTCGAGTACAGACTCAGCTTTGGTGTATTCAATGTCATACTCGAAAAATCTGTACTCGAAATTTCGAGCACGTACTCAGTTTTCGAGTGTACTCGAACTGAAGTGTATCTCATCTATATTTCGAGTACGATTTTGAGTAAAAATTTGGAGTCTATGCTCAAATTTCAAGTTTGGTATGGCAGTGTGCTTGAAATCGTACTCGAAAATAAATACGAGCCAGAGAACAAAATATCGAAANTCCCAGACCCTGAAACCAGTTCTGTCGACCAAAGAATCTCCCGGACCCTGAAACCAGTTCTGTTCACCCAAGAATCTCCCGAAGTATGCAAGTGTGATCATGTGCTTACTTTCATGGCGATATCTCAGTTTTGCGTTTTTACGACATTCTAGTATTTATGGAGCGAACACCACAGTACAATCAGTTAAGCTAGTATCTAACAAAACTTAAGAGATCGCACGAGTCTCAACAGGATAATGCTGCTCATAACAAGTGAATCACATGACCAAACTAGATTTCACCTGGAGATCCAACTATAATGAATACCCCCCTCCTAACAGATTACTAAGGTAAAGGTACACAACTGTAACATAATCCAGTATAGCATGCAACCATCCAAATCAGTCTTGCTAAAACGACAGGACCCGAGCACACTACACCAAAACAAACAAATACTTAAAACACGGTAATGAAAATGCACACAGTCATACATGGACCACTCACATTCATTTTATGTTATAATTGTCTCCAGCCCACATAACTATAAATACAGAAACTATACAACACTTGTATGTCTCATGAATCCAATCAAAGGCTCTACAACCTGACCGTGACTCTCAGGCTGGGGTACACCATATGATTTATAATACTAACTATAAAAATGTGCCCACTGGCGCCATGTCCTACCTGAACTGTTCATACAAGCCCACGCATGTATATACCCTAACTCTCAGGACACACAGTTAGGGTTGACGTAACTGCTGATCTTTTAACCAAATACAAGCTCCCATGGCATTATACAAGACCAATCTTGTTTTCAGACTAAACATAAGTTTTCTAAGCAACAAATGATAATATTTCCCAACTACAACCTTTTATATATGAAAAACAACAGCCTGCATCAAACCTAGAGTGAAAGAAGATACCGCAAGTCTGGAAATTAACTGAAGAATGAGGCTGGCATTTAAGCTGTTTCATGGTACTAAAAGAAATAGAGATATGGCCTTGAAGCAAAATCCATTCCTTTAATTTGCACAGGAGAGACTTTTCATTTAACTCCTGTTGCTCATACAGGAAACCAACATAACTATAAACGGCAGTGGGTTAAAATGAAAATTACATTTCCTTCTGTTTAAAAGTCCGAAAAACTAAAACCAAAAGTAGGCAATGTACCCCTACGGACAGTTTTGTAGAAACAGGAATCTAAGGAAGCCAGTATGATAACGATCTTCGCTTGTAATACAAGGCAATATCTCGCGAAGTCTAGTGTGTTCTTACATGTCAGTGAGATTTTTGCCACCACGGAACACACGCGCCCAGAATCCAGCCCAGGTTACCTCTGTTTCTACAGTACGCTGAACCCATGCTGGTAGAATTTTTGGTTTCACCTTTGAGGAGCAAGCGGCTCAGACATGCAAACTTTCAATTTTAGCAACGGAGATGATCCAAATATTATACAAACTACAGGGTTATTTTTGAAACAATAAATTATTAGATCAAATGACTAAACATGCTTTTAACTATCAACTGTAATTGAGTTGTCAATGAAGTTTTAGTGGAATAATTAAAAACCATCATAGGCACATTTTAGGGAAGGCAGCATTGATATTTAGTATGAGCAAAATGTTGCTGCTGATGTGAACCATGATTTTAGTTCAAACGACCACCTCATAAACAGACATCAACGACCACCTCCAGAAATAGACATCAACGACCACCTCCATGAACAGACATCAACGACCACCTCCATAAACAGACATCAACGACCACCTCCAGAAATAAACATTAACGACCACCTCCATAAACAGACATCAACGACCACCTCCATAAACAGACATCAACGACCACCTCATAAAGAGACATCAACGACCACCTCATAAAGAGACATCAACGACCACCTCATAAAGAGACATCAACGACCACCTTCATAAACAGACAATAAGGACCACCTTCATGAGGCGCTTTCATATTGACTTAACTCCGGCCTGAGCGCAGTGTCGACGTATACAGCGCAGTTAACTGGACCGTTCATACTGGCTTTGGTAGTTAATGAACTTCGAAGTAAACGGTAGGTGACCCTGTCATCAACAAATGTTTTAGCTATTTTGGCTAATACCTTTAAAAGTCTAGCGCGACTCCAGCTGTTAATAACTTGGTCTCATTTTAATGAAATCTGTAAGTTGACTAGAAGCTTGCATTTTTTGAAGAGTCTAGTGTTTTAAAAGGTGCGCCCTGGGGGGGACTGCATTGTTGCAATGTACGTGCGCCTTTTTACTTTTTACGTGCTAATGGCGCAAATACGCAGTCTAACAATATCCCTGTTCAAAGTACACTTTTCCTAGCCACGAACAGGTGCACGACCTTTCATAAAACAGACCTTGGTAGGCATTTTAGCGAGGCAAAAATTTGAACTGCAGACATCAAAGATCTCACCAATGTCGGACAAAAATTTTTGCCAAAAATCCCACCGTTCATTCTTCAAAAACCTAATGTTATTGGAGATCATATAATTTTATAATTCCAGCATATCTTTGCATTGATTTATCCAACCAGCTCGGGGCAACAAAAAGTTTGCGATGTTTCTACTTTCACTGTTGCAACAAAACACACCTGGATTTTATAAGAATCATCCTCGGTTCTATTCACAACCTTTCAAAAATAGGCAAACTCAAATTCTACAAATCTGCCATTTAATAACACAACTTCAATATCCGCAACAGAAATACTCTCGTCATTTATGATCTACCCCATGTTGTTTGATCCCATGTCGTATGCAAATTAGTGTCATTCAATAGTCCAAGTTAATGAGACTCTCAATAGTGTAGTTCCCATGTGCTTTGAAATATCCCAGAAATATTTTTAGAAAAAATAAACAGAATAAATTCCACGAACAGTCATGTCCCCAACAGATTCATGAATACCGGAAAGTTGTGTTGCCCCTATTGGCAGACACTGACACTACATAGTGTGATAGTGCGCCAGCACCAGCCGTTTTATGAAACAGATAACGATCAGAATTTTTACTGAAGCAACAAACCATGTAGGTCATGATTAATTTCTCTCCCCACTGCCACCGCTATCGTATTAATACAACAAAGTTTGGCAAATACACAATAATTTTTCTTTGTTTCTTAAATTTTCTTGAAAAATACACAAACCATTTCTACCAATTTTCACAAGCAAACAGCCCACATGGGGTCCAAAGACATGACTGGTTTCCCACATAACATGCAACAGGCTCATGAATTAAACATGGCGCCACCAGGTTAATCATTGTTGGTAACAATTGCCAACAGACTTCGCGAGTCAAACCATTTCAAAGGTAATATTTTGATACAAAATTTAGGCCAAATTGTGATCCACAAAGTTTCTACCTATAGTCTCCTGTTCATGAATACATATTTACAGATAGAGCATTCCTCTAAAGGCTATGAATAAGGGCAAAGTACCATGAACAATCTTTGTAGGAACATTTAGATAAGAACTAACAGGTTGATTATATAATAAAGAACTCTTATCAACAACAGGTCACTAGAGAGATAAACAAAATCTAATTCAAATTACATAATAAAATTAAAATTTGACTTCCAACTCTCACAGAAAAGCAGTATTGTAGTTTTACATACATTATCACCCCAATTGATAAATCAAAGGCATATTGTAAAACTATCAAGATAAGTTTTAAAATATTGTTTAATCACTTGTAGTAATTATAACAAAATACTGTGGCAATGTAATGTACCCTTAGGATAATGAAACAAGGATAGAAAATGTTGTTTCAGATGCTGGCACCCAATCAATAGTTCATTATTAATCAACAGACCATGTACATAGGCACCATTTCAGGATGTACTCTGAAGTATCAAGCGCATCATAATACAGCATCACCATAGACTTTGATAGTTGCAGTGGGTTTGGCCGGAGTAATTTATGGAAGTTATCAAGAGTTTGAAAACACTGAATTTTTCAACTGCGTGAAGTATTGCTCTCTGGCAGGATGAACAGCTCTGCGGAATCGTCAGGTGGGGCTGGTTAGTTCGTGTCTCAGGCACAGACAAGTTGCTGCCCAAGCCTGTAATCTCCACTTCTCTCTGCATTATATGTGAACCTGATGTAGAAAAGACAAGACCACAACACTGGCACCAACCTGCAAAATGGTGGAGTCAACCTCAACAAAAAACAGTCAAGTGTTATCAGCAAGGTCACAGTCACAAACACACATACACACACATGGTGTGGAGAGCTCAGATAGAAGATGGCAAGCCCAAAAGGGTTGCACACTCCCTGGGACCTTAGTACAGAAGAGGTCTATGGTGTGTGTGCTCAGGATATGTTCTAAAATTTCTATTCTTTTTCTATAGATACGTGTAGGCTTTTCTTTTAAAAGTCTGGATCCTGTTGGCGATCAGTGCTTCAATTACTGAAAAGGGCTTTTACCTAGTGCAAATAAATCAATACTGCTACTAATATTTTCACAACCACATGGCAAAGTTTGGAAACCTGTAGGTTGGTTTGGTGGTGCAAAAAAAAACAAGAGGATAGTGTCATCTCATTAATAGATGCCTATGAGCCACGTTTCATGAAAATCTGTTGAGGACCTTTGAGGTAAATGTAAAACATAAAAATTACTACTAGGGGGCACACAGGTGGTCGGATCCGGCCGAAATTCGTCGTCATCTGTCATCATCTTCATAGAAACACATCCGCGAAATCTCATCAAGATACTGTGAGCTGTTTAGGAGATACAGCTGCGGAGGCCGGTTGCCCGGACATACAGAGATGATGGCAATGATGCACCCACATATAAATCACTTGATTCTAAATTGTTGTTAATAATATTAGCTCATATGAAATACTATATGGCATGCAGTTTGCCTAGAAATGCACATTCACAGCACAGTTGAAGCCAGAGTGGTTGTATAAGACATAACCCACACCACTCCTTCTGTTCTGTCACAATATTGTGATTCGATTAGATTTGATTTCACAGGGGTAATCAAAACTTGTTCAACAGAGAGGTTACCTCACTTGCTCCTGAGTGATCACAGGGACTATCATTCAAAACCAACAGACAAACCTTGTGAATACAGTCATCTTAAAAAGGTCTAGTTTACGAAAGTGAAATATTAATTTTCCTCAAGGTCGGCTTGTGCCAATTTCTAGAAGTAGGCAATAATGAACACCTCAAATTGAGCTCAATGGCACAAGAATAAAACAGAAGATTGAATTTCCCAATAAATATTACCACAAATCAACCTTAACCACATTCCACCACCAAAGGTAAAACTGTCTCAACAGTTCAAATGATACAGTAAAACATCACCAATTACATACAAAAATATTTTATCAATTTCAAGGCCCTCTTAAACTGTTGAGTGCTCAGAAGTTCTCAAAATTTTGCATGATGGAAGATACCATACAAAACTTGAATATAAAACATTAATTTAGTGCTATCTATATCATAGATGAAAAATTTGAAAATAAAATTTCATTTACTGGCCATACTGTATCAATGACTTGTAAATTTTTATGGTACATTTTCAACTGTCTACAAATAAAACAGAGCTGTCATTCAACAAGATTCAATTTCTCACACTGGGTTAGAACACAAATGTGTTTATTTAATGACTAATCGATGGTGTACTGGGATAATCCAGACAGCAAAACACAAAAACTTTAATGCAGATAACATTTCTGATGCCATGCGACATTCTCAGAAATGATGTTCAACCAACACAACTACTCCAAAGAAGTAAGCCAGCCTAAATACTCAAACCATTAACTGGTTGACACATAGAGGTTTCCAATATTTCCAAGAATCGGAATGACAGCTTAAATCCCAGTAGCTAAAAATTCCAAATAGAGCGCTCTTGGTGAAATTAAGCGAAAAGACAACGATGGGGAGGACGACAATGACGATCATGACGATGAAGGCAACGATTATGAACAAGACGATAACATTCATGTGACTAGCGAAGAAATGAGTAAGAAATAGGCTGCAGTTTTGTTCAATAGCCGGTAAAGTGACAACAGTGCGAGAGCGCTCGGAGGAGCAACACTTGGTGAAATTAAGCGAAAAGATGACGATGGGGAGGACGGCAACGATGACAATCATGACGATGAAGGCTGCGATTATGAACAAGACGATTACATTCGTGACTAGTTAAGAAATCAGTAATAGGCTGCAGTCTTGTTCAGTAGCTGGTAAAGTGACAACAGTGCAGCCCAATCGGTCAACAAAGGAACAGCGTATTCAAACAATCTCGAATAATTCTGCCAAGTAACAAAAGAACAGCGTTATCAGAAAATCTTGAATAATTCGAAAAGTAGAGGTCCTAGTGAAAAATGAAAAATATCTTGTGAAAGTCCATTTAAAACTCTATCAAACTGTACAGATTTTGGATCGGTAAATATACATGGCAAAAAATATTCCGGCACACAAAACTATTACCACAAAAACACGAAATTTGACAATTTCCTCCCCTAGATTACTAATTCAATGCAAGTGCTAAAAAAATCTGACTACAGATTCAGAATGCTCCTCCTGTCTAGATTTTAACTATGTGGTCATAGTAAGCCCCTTACAAGCTACTTTTTTGGCAAATTTGATCTGTCTGACAGCCACCTGAAATCGCACCTGGTTTCTCGGACAGCAAATGGCAAGGGTTGATAGCAAATGACAGCCAAGAGTTTACATCAAAAGTAGGTAAAAACTAGGCTATTCTTATTCAAAAACACAAGTAAATCAGTTTCCAAGCAATTGTTATCAACTAATTCCTCAAACCACCCGCCAAACCCGACACACGCCCTCAACATAAATTCTACGGACTAGAAAATGCCCCTTGGCCGCGACCTAACGGTTCAGTGATACCTACAGTCTTTAGTGACACTAGACGAAACTAACGATGATGATGATTGTGATGATGAATGTGGCGATTATGAACAACACGATGACTAGCGAAGATGTCAGAAATGAGTAAGAAATAGGCTACTGTCATGTTCAATAGAAGCTAAACCAACATCAGTGCACGAAGACCGGTCAACAAAGGAACAGCACTATCAGAAAATCTCGAATAATTCAAGAAGTAGACGCCCTAGCGAAAAATTAAAAAATATCTTCTGAAAGCCCGTTTAAAATTCTATGTAATGTAGCAGTTTTGCAAAATTCCGTAACCTTTTAGAAAAAATCGAAATTTTGCGGTTTTTTTTTGAAATTCCAAGTCAAATAACTCGAAAAACGTTATCACATAACTTTTGAAAGAGCATACTTCAAGGAATCCACATGCAAAAATTCATGTCATTTGCTCTTACCGTTCAAAATACAACTGCAGAACGATTGAAAATGGGTGAAAATGCGACAGAGCGCCATCCTGAAAGTGACTTCCGGTTTAACAAAATTTTATAATAGCCAATTAAAAGCAATGAATAGGTGACGAGTTCGAAAACGATTGGTTCGCCAATGCGCCCTGTACAGGAGAAAACGTTTTCAACCAGATATAGAGGTGCGCATGTGCCATTGCCGATATTTCCGCCATCTTTGACCGGAAGTTAACGATTTACAGCGCAGTTGTAGTACTTGTGTGGTATAATAATCGTACAAACTTTCAGCCTTGTGCATCGAAAATGCGGCCTCTATGATTTGAATCAGAATCTGGAAACAAAATGGCCGCCATGTCCGCCAATTTGAATCCGATCATGACCAAAAACAATAGGCTTCCAGGACTTTCAGATCTACACGTAATGTGCGAATTTCGTGCGGATTGGACGAAAATTGCGACGACAGACCAACATACTTGTCGGAATTCAAAGAATTTCGTCAAGTAAATAGCTGGATTTGAAAGTAGTGTTCCCACGAACAACTTGCCTTAAGTCCCGTCCACACACAGCCGACCCTAAAACAACTTGCACGAGTGCAACTTACTTCCCTTTTAAGTGAAGCATTCACACACACGTATCCCATAACTAGGGTAAGGTGGAAGATGTCGCTCTGTGCGTGACAATGAACACCTAACGTGAGTATGGCGTGCAAAAAAAAATCCGGCTGTATATAACTACAGCTGATTACCGTACTTCTGCCTCGCCCCAGGTTTGCGCCCACACAGCGATTAGAAGTGGCACAAGTTACCATTGAACAAATTAGCCTACCTCGATAAGGTGGAGTGAGTGGTCACAAGTAGGGCACAATTTGCACTAGTTTAATTAGCGTCCAGACCATACTCAAACCTAGCGTCAATTCATTCCAGGGTAAGTCTGTGTGCATGCCACTTTCGATCATCTTGCCTCTTCTCATCAGTCCGCACTACACAACCCTACACCATGCAACTGATTAGACATCACTATTTGAGTAACTCAACAAGTGCACAGCTGATTGCAGGTTTGCATCCATATTACAACTTGAGTTGAGGAAAGTTACCTTGGAAGAAGTTACCCAACCTGGATAAGGTGGTAAGTTGTCACACCTGTCCAGTTGCCCTACCTGGATAAGGTGGGTAAGAGCACTAGAGGTTATCACACTAACAGCAAGTTATTTATTATTGTAAAACATACATTTGCCAATTTACAGCTATGTACGCATAATGTTTTCATAGTGCCACCTAGCAAAAACACTGGTGACCATTTCACAACTTAGTGATAACTTAAATGCTGGATAAGTTTCAAAGCTTGTGCGAAAACTTGACAAGTAAAAACTTTGAAGTGCATTATGATGTCACTTAAGATTTTAACTCCAAATTTAACACACATACAGGCAATATTTTAACTACATTTTCCTTTTTATAGTGCCACAACTACAGAGTTCAAGCCAGATCAAAGCCAATGATCACCTGTAGACATTTAAAATTTGTGGTGTCACACTATGCAGAATCACTTGTTACCAGCTGTCCTGGTGGCCTTTTAACATTGCCAATGTGGGGGGCCAGAAACTAAGGGATAGTATAACCAGCAGAAATAACACACAAATATGAATTCCAATCTCAAGACATAACAAATCAATCAGTGGTGATGACATAGGTTCAACTAACAGGCCAACACAGCTGGTCAAGTACAAATTCTTCAACAACAACAAAATACAGAAACAGCCAAATTTTAAAGAACACAAGACCAGTCCACCTATTCCTTAAATTTTCTAGGCCCTTACAAAACATTCACCAAATACAGTGATTCTCCACTTATTTTGCGCAAAAACAGTTGCTAAAATTGTCATTTTTACACCATTCAATGACTGACTTACCTTCCTGTGAATGACAGAAACTTTATCAAACATCTTTTATGTCATTTACACAGCACAAACTGCGGCGGCAATAAAGCACTAAAATTCTAACAACTCCGGCTTTCTGGATAATTTCACGAAATAAAACTTGACACGTGTGCCACATTGTGTGCTAAAGAGGCGAAGACTGCGGCAATTACATTAGAATGCTACAACCTGGTGATGTTGTAACACAGCCAATTAACACAACTAGCGAACACCTAGACAACTGTCAAGAAAATTCCAAGCCTGGCAACCCTTTCAGTAAAACTCGTCATGACATGCTTTCAACCTCAATTCACTGAAAACACCTGTAACTATTCAAATGATGAACACATTCTCACCTTGATGACCTACAAGACTTTCCCTAATCCACAATATGAGTCAATCAACTTCCACTCCAGACAGCCTCTTTTCTCCAGTACCTGAACAGTATACCTTAAACTTAGTGACCACCTGGGACAGGTAAGGCCTTCATCTCAGGACTCAGGTATGAATACACAAGTTGCAACAAGTCAGGTACACATTCTCACAATGAGCACCCCTGTGTGTGCTTGTGTGATTAGTGAATTACTGAACTGAGAATGAGGATGGTTGAATAGGTCAGTCCATTATGCCAGAGGGGTAATAGTCCCTGCAATGGATGAGTCCATCTGAATACACAAGAACAGCACGAGAGAGACTGAAGACCCAGTTCCACACAATGTGCTGCATGTTGAAATTCATCTTGAGAAATAAGAACTCGTCATGAGTAAACACAATCAAAAAGTGATAAAAGAGTAAAAAACTGGGTACTAAAACTTACAAAACATTCTTAGACGACCTTAGAAACTGAAACTATGATGAATTGTCAAGATATCTAAGAAATAGATGTGGAAAGTGTGAAAACCTGAGTACAAATACATCACAAGCCACGCTTATCAAGAGGGCAGTTTCAAAATGATCTGACGACTGTTGTGCAATAATTTTCACGACTTAGTGTCCTAAAAGATGTAGTGTATTCACTTACAGAGTAAGGTATAGGAGTTCTGCATTTTTAGAACCAGTTTTCTCCACTGAATATCAAGCAGAACTGGTTCTTGAAATCCAGCCCCCCCTGTAAATGACTATGGAATGCACTAAGAATCTCTAACATCTTGGAATGTGTGTGCAAATTGATACCAAACCACAAACAAAATAAGGGAAACAGAGAAAAAAGTAAAAGATGGCATTTAAAATTTCAATTTATCAATCAGTAGGCAAGTACTAAAATTATAATCCATGTTAAATTCAACGACAGCGTGTTTGGTGAACAAGTGTCATCACTTCTGATGTAAATAATTACGTGCAACAAGACAAAATCAGTTTTAAGAAAATCACTCATGACAAAATCGTTACAAATTTCAAACTCGCAGGTTCCCACATCGTGTGTCAGAGACTGGTTGAAATGCAAATATATCTCTACAAAAATCAGAGCTTAGAAAGCCCGGGTGACCCACTCAAAACAGGCATAGCCTCCTTCAAATATTTCAGGCTTTCCAAGGACTTCTTTCAATGGCGTAGGAAGTTTTTGTTTCGTGGGGGGCAAAGAAAAGGAGAGCACCTCGCAAAGCCCCTCCCCAATTGCCACCAATTTCACCCCATGGTCGACATCAGTGCATCAATACCTTCCTCACAGTCAACACCAATTTCACCCCCTCCCCAGTCATCATCAATACCTCGATTCTTTCTGTTTTTACCAGTAATCAGTTGCTGAAGCAAATGAAGTATAGATGAGGTGGACGCATCTCTACAAAACAACTCAAACTGCCAAGTCGCAAATAAAGTATAAAAATCTAATATAGTCTTCTACTCAAAGCAAACATGTAGCAAATTCAGGTAACTACATAATCTTCTGCTTGTCTCCACCAGCTTACCGATGTAATATTTATAAGGAGTTTCTTAATCAAATCAATAACTCAAAGTTTACGGAGGTCACAATTGACCCACACAAGTGGGATAAACAAACAAGTGTATCCACATATGAACTAAGAGGAAGGCGAAATCAATGCAGCTCAAATAGTTCTCGTATCAAAATAAAGTTTTGCAGTCAACCAGACATTTCCGCATGAGACCAAGTCCATGACTGAACAGGATGGTGTCTCCCTTCAAGACTGAGTGATACGGAAGGGACATCCATGAGAGGGGAATAGCGTACTTGAGAGAAGAGCAATTTCCACAACAAATGAGTCTGCAAACGAGAGTATGAACGAGGTATTACTGACAAACAGTTCACTAAACCTCCTCTAGTAACAAGTTGACACTTATCCATAGAAGCAAAATGCCAGTAATTTGAAAGGTTGCAAGAGTTACTATTGCTGGTGTTTTGAATCACCCCAACACTGCTGGTGTTTTGAATCACCCCAACACTGCTGGTGTTTTGAATCATCCCAACACTGCTGGTGTTTTGAATCATCCCAACACTGCTGGTGTTTTGAATCACCCCAACACTGCTGGTGTTTTGAATCATCCCAACACTGCTGGTGTTTTGAATCATCCCAACACTGCTGGTGNGACACTTATCCATAGAAGCAAAATGCCAGTAATTTGAAAGGTTGCAAGAGTTACTATTGCTGGTGTTTTGAATCATCACAACACTGCTGGTGTTTTGAATCATCCCAACACTGCTGGTGTTTTGAATCACCTCAACACTGCTGGTGTTTTCACTAGCACTTTTGGAGCCAGACAACTTGCTTCAGCAGATACACTTTCGCACTGGATGAGCACTCGACTTGCTTATTGTTGGTTTAACCAATCCAGTGTTCTCAACAGGATTTAAGTTGAGTGCGGTTTTGGTTGCAATTTTTTGTCACTTATTAGATGATAGGCAATTTTAAATAAAAATGGCAAGATTCAAACTGCATTAGGCACTAGACTGAAGTCAGTGACAGTAACGACTCATCACTCTGCTCGTTGGGACAACTAAAACACCATGTAGTCATGGTTGATATGTTAACCAGTCAAAAATGAAGCATGGTGGCTCAAAATTTGAGCATGGTGGCTCACAACACTCAAGCAGTCTGGTGAAAAGGCAGTTCATTGTTGAAAGTAAACATGCTTTGACATCAAGTTTCACTTTAAAAGGGATTCAATAGGTGAGGAAATGAACTAACTGCTGATAAAAAATGACCCCAACATAGACAGGCATCTGTCTGGCTAAAATACTGGTGTTCTTCATCACTGAAAAACAGCTAGCATTTTCCCAACCAAGTATTACCATGTTAGCCATTATGTGAACGAGGTATTACTGAGACAGGCTCATTGAAACCCCCCTGGTAGCAGACAGATCCATGGAATGTCTAAAAAACACTTTGTTAAGTTCAACATACATCTAATCTACACGTGAATCAGCACATAGAGTATTCAAGAGGCAAAAAATCTTTGACATAAAACAAATTGGAACAGAGGCAATGTCTATATATTAGGATCTAACAAGATCTAATACGAAAGCATGTTGCCATGGTAACTAATCAAGAAGTGTTGAGGAGATTTGCACAAATTGCATAAAACTCTGGCAAAGAACATGGAAAGTGTTGCCGTAGAGTTCAAAAGTTCACTGACACTTTTACTGTAGCCTTTGCCAAAGGTTCCAAGTTCCATTAAATTTCACTCAGGTCTATCCCAGACTACTAAAAGTGAGACCTGGCTATAAGACAGACATACAGCTAAAATCCATACTTGGGCCTATCACACACAGCTAAAATCTTAATAAACAGTTCAATTTTCTTTATCAATGTAGACTGACATGTGTGGTGTAGAAAAAGGCTCCCTCAATCATTACAATATGGCTTCATAGATGATTTTCCATTACACATGCTTTGGACATTTAGCTCTTGTTGATAAAAGGTGTTAGCTTATGATCTGACTACAGTCAATCAATCAATCAATCAATCAATCAATCAATCAATCAATCAATCAATCAATCAAATCATCAATCAATCGATCAATCAATCAATTCATCAATCAATCCATCAATGGTTTGTTTGTGACCTGGAGAAATTGCTACTCAGCCACACTTCTTATTAAGATGCAATTTCCAAGAAAATCCAATTCTTGTAAAATGCATTGCACGCATAATTCTTCACCAATGTACTACAGTATGGCAACACATGGAATTTCATTTTGTCCACTTTCTCAAGAATTATGAAAATTAGAAAAATACCATTTTGTGAATACAACAATATGTACTATATAGCTACCATAAAACAACTGCGACTCAATTTTCAACTATTGCTAGGATTGCTGCAAGCCTCTGAACAACTAAAAAATGACTATTTTTGTAATTATTTTTGTGTGAAATAATCTTAGAATTACAGTAAAAACTAGTTAGTGCAAACTGTAGCTTTGCAAGCAGCGATATCACAAGTGACATAGTGAGTGACATGTGAACTTGTTCATAATTCGTGTTTAGGTGGCGAGTTTAGTTTTGTATGACCGGTGCTCTTTATCACACACACCCCAAAAAGCATGTTGCAGTGGACAGTGCTTTCACTTGTGGCATGTTGCAGTGGACAGTGCTTTCACTTGTGGCATGTTGCAGTGGACAGTGCTTTCACTTGTGGCATGTTGCAGTGGACAGTGCTTTCACTTGTGGTATGTTGCAGTGGACAGTGCTTTCACTTGTGGTATGTTGCAGTGGACAGTGCTTTCACTTCTGGTATGCTCAAGTGTGTAATGTTGTTTACCATTATCTTATTTGCACATCAACCCGACTTTTCCTGCAGAAAAAAACTATAGCAGCACAGCTCAATGAGGAAGTTTTGCAGCAGGCAAGATCTTCCAAACTGAGTCTAAACACTGACTGGTGTCAACACAGACCGTTTTCTTAACAAAAATAACTTTTCAGGAAAATTCATTGCTTTGAGCCTAAGTTTGTATGGCACAAATTTTACCAAACAACATTAGGTAAAAGTTTTAAGCATTTACAACAATGTGGTAAGCCTCTGAAAGATAGAAATACGGCAATTTTAATGATTATTTTTGTCCCAAATTGAACAATTCTGTAAATGAAGAACCTATCATCTTAGCCATGTTTCCAAACTGTATGTGTGCAAACTGGAGTTTGATCAAGTGTGAAAATAATGTTTGTGAAAAGCCTTGCCTGAATAGATCATGTCTGGTCGTTATTCATCAAATTATATAATCAGATTTCAAGACACGGAATTCTCACCGAGTCAAATTTCATTGGTGAGTCCAAATCAGAACACTTACAATAACTTTTTAATTTTAATAATGGCTATACAGAACTCTTCAGATTTACGCTTAAGTTCAGCTTAACGTCCTCAGTCCCTCAGGTGTTCCAAATTTTTAACACCTATACTCAGATTAGTGTCTTCACCAAATTTCTATGAACAAGACTTCCTTAGAAGAGCTCACCTCACAACACTTTAATATACACAACTCTCATGACTTTGCATAACAAACAGTTAATTTCAACAGCATTTTGCCACATTCTAGTGTCGGTTGTCACTCACCTGAAAACAACATGAAATAGCTCTTTTGGCTCATACGAATTCTAATTTTACTGTACTTGTGTGTAAAAAGTGACAAAGGCATTTGTGTGAGCGAATTCAGTATTCATGTAAACATCCGTTACTAATTGCGAAACATTCTATTCTTTTATAACGCCCACCCGGTCCGATTAACGCCCACCCCAATTTTTTAATTGCCTTATTTAAGCACAACGCGTATGCGTATACTGAACACAATCCATGTGTGACTTCTAGCACGCAGAATTGTACGTACGCATCATGCTCAAGTAAATCTTTGAAATGTCTGCGAAATCAATCGACTAAAATCACGAAGAAGGCTGAAGGTAAAAATAGAGCCAATCACTGCAACAAGACAGAAAAAAAAACAGACTCAATCAATTTATTGAACCTTGGGGCTTTGAGGCTTCTTTCTACTCCAGACATGAGAATTTGTTTTAATAGCATAGAACAGTTGTCTCCACTAATAAATACCACAAACCTAGACCATTCAGGTAACAAGTTCTATTCCACTTGTCCAGATACTCCTGCACATTTACATTAGCTTCACAAGTCTTGTGAAATGCTGGTAGTTTTTCAGAGCCCTATCAAGTTATAGATTGTGTCTTCAGATTAGCCAACACAAATAGGTAATTTTTTGCTAGTACACCTCCATTTTGGTTGGCATGAATTAATATCCTGGTGATAAATGGTCACCGTTCAACAAAAAGAAATCGTATAAGTTATCACGATTGAGGATGAGGCTTGCATGAAGAATCATGCCAACCATGAATGTGAATTCTCATCAACCATATACATCACTTCATACCATTGATAGGAATGGTTGATGGGAATACATACAAAATGTATATACAAAATGTATGTACAAAATGTATGCGATAAATTTGTTTTGTTCCTTTTCAAGGGAGAATTGACATCTAAGCACATTCACTCTCTGCACTAAACACATCAATTCAATGATCACAATGGCACTCTTCTCAGGTGCCCTTTATTGTAACTCAAATCTCAGCTCTCAAACTTGACAATATAGCACCACCTGAAGGTTGCCTTGTAATGGTTCACTAACTGGCCTTTCTTGTTACCAGCAAAAGTGCTAATGGAAACGCTGGCGTTTCAGCCCACATCAATGATTACAGGAAAACAGAAAACGGTTGTCCTGAAATCTTTTAGACCAATGCTAAAAGGCCTTTTCATACTGACTTGCCTCCTGTATGAGCGCAGCGTCGACATAAACTGTGAATTTCTACCGGCTTTGGTATTTAATGTACATCGAAGTAAACGACATGTGATGCTACTGTCATCGAAGTAATCGTAAGGTAGCACTGATGCATGGCGTGTACATTAAGATTTCTTAGTGGGACATCTTAGGAACATTTACATGTGCTAATTGACATATAACTTACTTCTAATTAGATTGGTGTTCATTCAAGCAGAATATAAGCAACTATTATTGACGACACTGCCCTTGAATTGTTGAAGCTAACAGTGGCCCCTGGCGATAACTTCGATGGGTCCGAAGTTGACCGTTCATACTGCAAAGCAGTGTCGACACTCTGCTGTTAAATCCACCTGTTTGCTGTGGAGTTAACTGGTGCTGTTAATTTTCTTATTTTTCTAATTAAAGCGTTCAACAGGTTTACTTGTTTCTGCCTAGCTAACACAGGAAAAACAATTAGTTGGGCTCTTAAAGCTTCAATGTTTGCTAGAAAAGATCCTTGCTCAAGACATAACCCAACTGTAACAACAGGGTAGTCCAAAACGTTTCACAAAGATACCAAACACCTGTCCAACCAAATGCCCTTCTGACTGACAGCTAGCATAGCTCAACATGCCTGTGTCATCATATTATACCATTCCCTGGGGTGACAACTGCAAGGGTTCTGTGACAAACAACACTTTCCTCAGTTGGGATGACTCATCTGAACACACTGGGAGTCCAGAGTATCACATAGCACATAATCCCAAAGTCAATCAAAAACACAATAGGACATCAGATGGCAATTTCCCCTGACCCGGTTTTTTTGGGTTAGCATTAGTGTGTTAGCAGTTACCAGTGTACTATGAAGAGACAACTGTGTAGTAGTTCAGATTACAAAGTTATATCCAGAAACAAGACCCAGCTATTTCCTCCGCACTATTTTTTGTAAAGCAGTTATAAACCAAATTCTAGTGTAAAAATATCAACTTTCCAAAGTGGAGTATATGCATCGCATTCTTATTCTTTACTTGAATTGAAACTGGTTACTATAAATCACCAGCAATTCCCCATTGACATCTAAAGAGACCCACTGGACTCAACTCACCCCTGATAAGTAAGTTAATGACCTTGGTTCAGAAGGGACCCACTGAACCGAACCCAATCCACACCTGATAAGTAAATTAAAGACCCTTGTTCTGAAGGGACCCACTGAACACAACCCACCCCTAATAAGTAAATTAAAGATCCCCAGGTTCTGAAGGGACACACTGAACCCAACCCACCCCTGATAAGTAACTTAATGACCCTGGTTCTGAAGCAATAATGACTTGACAGTTGTTCTCAAGCAGCGCTCTATTTGCTGACATCAGATTGTGCTTGGCTCGCCACTGTCAGTATCAAAGTCGTATAGTATTTCCTTCTAAATTCGTTTCAAGGTTAGTGTTGACTTCAAACTTGAAATTACTAGCAGCTTTCTTAGATATATTACCTTTGATTCATAATTATTCTGTTTATTTCGTGAATTCAATGCATTTGGCACCACATTTAAATAACAACAGGTAAACAGACAGAAATCGGAATTGTTCGGCAAAAATCAGATCTGCGAAATTTGCGCTACCAGGCCATGCAGTCGTCTGCATCCTATGCTCGTCCGTGGGAGGAATGGAGGAAAAACCGAGTTAGAGTCTGAAAGACTGAATGTATGTGTATTTATGGGACTGGGGATGGGTGCCGTTACAACCGTGCGACCTTTTTTGGTAACCTAAGCTGTTGGTATCGGTAATTTTGTTTTCAGTTTTGGCGACCTCAGATTTCACTTGGTGACCTGGTATTTTTGCCAAAATATGAGAAAGGAAAAAGACCGATTTTGTGAGAGTAAAGGCCTGAATCAAACGTTGTTTTTTGCCAGAAGACCATGCCCTTTAAACATAAATAGCACTTCTACATTGACTGTTTTTAAAAACATAAGTTTTAACTATCAAAGTTCCTAAAACTGTCAAAACTAACATGAGGATGGTCTTTAAACAAAACTCCAATGGGAATATGAAATTCTCATATAAATTAAAAGTTTAATAATGCTGTTTCATTTGTTCAAATTTAAAACACAGGATGACTTTCAGCAATGGAAAGCATTTCATGGATTAAAGCAAGCTTGTACTTGTGGCTTTTATCATGAATTGTACTAAGCTTTACACAAGATGTTTGGTGTCATTCATATTTGACGTGAACAGCAACTTTACAGGGTCCGAGAATACAGGAACAATTCTATGCTGAAGGGTTAAAACATCACCCCTCTTGCCAAAATATACGTCTCACCATTTTTAGTGGGTCAATTCACGTTTTGTGAAATAGCCGTGTTAGTTTAACACTAATGTGTGTTTCAAAGTTGCCGTCACTGTGTTAAATAGGTGTGTAACACTAACAGTGATGTTATGCCGGTGTGACAACAGCACTACCCCTGGTGTCAACCATTCTGGGCTTGAAAGGTGTAGCTAGTCCTCACCCACAATGGGCCTTTTGAAATTAATATGCAAGGCCAGTGGAAGAAGTTCTTCGTGAACTCTACGCTAAGTCATACAACTGTCGCAGTTGGCCTGTGAAAGTTAACACAGCTTAACAAAGGTGGTGCTGCCTGAGACGATAATTGTTTTACTGCCACCATAGGTTTTTAATAGTACAGCCCGAAATGAATTCAACAGATGAAAAAAAATTCTTTTTAAGATAACACGTATACAAGTAAAAATTGAAAGGTGATGCCATGACAGTATCATAATGTGAAAATATTCAGTTTTATGAATAGTTTAGTCAACAATTTTGGTCATAACACGTACCCATTGGGTTTAAAAAAGAGCAGTTCATTTGATGTTAGTGCAGCGTTAGCATAGTATTAGTAATAAAAGTGTTGTTTACCCCATCGTTTGTAGCACGGAAGATGGAAAATAAAGTTCACAACATACAACTAAAAGGAAAGTTATCAAAATTTGTAACGGGTGGGTAAAAAGATACACCAATGTTACACCAGTGTATTCTACAAGGGTCAAATTTAACTTTTAAGAGAGGCTCATTCTGCACAATAATAGATAAAATTCGACCTCTTTCACAGAATTAGCAGTTTCAAGAGGAATTCGCATGTTTCAGTCATAGAATTAATAATAATTGGATTATAATTACCAAAAGTTAAGAATAACAAATCGTTGATTGATCATGATAAAGTAGTTGTTCATTCTTTCAGTAGGTGGCACTGTTCTTCTTCCGGTTTGGACAAACAGTAAACACGATGTGCAACAAGATATAGTTAAAATGGAGCTGCCACATAATTCAAGACAACAGCAGAGCACTTTCCTCGTCATTTATCGCTTGGAAAGAGTAAAACGGATTTATAATTTACGAAATGGAAAACAAAGCGGAATTAGATGTTTGCTGACAGATATATTTGGAAAAGGTAGGAGTTTCAGTGGTAAAATTTCCATAGACTGAAATTTCTGTTACAGGAAAAACAGCATGGGAACCAGATCTTATATATCAACCCCAAGAAATCTAGCAATGTTCCGAACTGATCTGAATGAAAAGTTATGCTAAACTGACATGAACTCCATAATATTATGGCTGCAGCATTGCTGTAATATAAATAGTTGATACTATAATCATAAAAAATGGCCAAGCAATGTTTTTTTCACCTTTCATGTTTGAGAGATATTTCCCAGAGTGAAACCTAAGTCATTGAAGATAAACAATATAATTAAAGACTTCCTGACCCCTTCCATACCATGCTTGAACATCAGAGGTCCTAAAGCAACCAGTTCTTCATGCAGAACAGTAATGTCAAGCTAAGGGCTCCAATGAAACATAAACTGTCTTTAATGGAAGGTACCTACAACAAGAGTGACTCCCACTACAACTTGAAGCTAAAACTTTCCACTCCAGGTTCCCGTCTCGCTTAAAACTCGTCCTCACTCTATGTTCACAGATGGCAAAGTGGACTTACAAGTTGGACAGCTGTCATGGTACAGAATCCCAGAGAACAACTGTTCAGACAACCGCAATGTAAACAGGCAATGTTTGATGGAAGAATGGGTAATGAGAGATAATTAATTACCCAGCTGATAATTAGACAAGGCCAGCACTGCACTGAGATGAGATGATTGCTAGAACAATTTGATTCTCACAACACTATAATTCAATCAATTACACCACAGTTATACTTGAACAAGTTAAGCTGCGCATGAACACAACCTCAGTCATTCTAGCATGAACTACAAACATTGACCAACAAATGTCAAGTAACATTGGCAAAAGGATCATACAGTGTTAAGATGAGGAACAAAGAGAAAGACAAAAGTAGCACCACTCATGAGTGAGTAAAAAAGTTTAAGTGAAGCTAAGTGAGTTTCTTTTAAGGATTGAAAATAAATGAATGATTGCACTACAAAAATTTTAAAACATAGATATCACAGACAAAAGAGCCCCGGGTGGAAACTATGTGCTGATACTGCAAATCATTATTTTTTCGCGCAAAAGATTTGCCAAAATGACATTTTTCTAGTTTTAAAAGGCTGGTTACATTGTAGCAAATAATGAAAAATTTACCAAATGTTTTTATTTGACATCTCAGCATTAAAATGCACACTAATAACAGAAAAAATTCTTCTCAATCTTTATTTTAGTTGAGAAAGTTGACAAAATGAAATTTCATTAGCCCACCATGTTGTGTTCCAAATAGGAACAGAATCACCGGATTTGAAGATTGTATGGAGCACCACTAGCTAGAGTGAGAGCAAACCGCATTAGACTCTTAAAAGGCCTTCAATCTCCTTGATCAAATTGTAGTAACGTTGGAATTGATAAGAAAATATTTTACAGTTTACCGAAACGACCATTTCAATTTTTATAATTTAATAAAAAATTTCAGTTCTGCCTACTGCTCAAACATACCATTTCCAACATGCCAAAATAACACCAGGATAATGCAGATCAAGTACTTGGACATATGTACGGAAAGCCAAAATGGAAAAGTTACAAAATGCTTTTTTCTATGCAAGAAATAAAATAAAGTCCAAAATGTAAAAAAATGGTCAGAAATACAAAAATATTGTGTACTATGCCAGGACCAAATTATGAGGCAGCAAAAATTTATTCATGCCAGGAGCAGGTCAGTTCTCTGAATGAGAGGACATGGATATCAATATTACACAAGGGCTTCATGTTGAGTAAATGCAAACCTCTATGTATATTTTGTTGAAATGTGGATGACTGGCTATTGTAGACACCACGGGTCAGTTGCATGAAACAGTCCCAAACATATACTAAATTAAGTTCCCAAAATCTGCAGCGTATTCGTGGGCTTGTGAAAACACTGATTGTCTTTTCTTATACTGTTTGAGTCTCATTACTAGGTCATTTTGTTACTTTGATACAAAACCGAAGGTAAACTCTACATTAAATTCTCAATATTATTGAAAATAAGTGATCTTTTCATGCAACGCCCCTAATTTAAGGACTACGAACCTAATTATTTTAATTGAATTCAGGGCTCGGATTTCAGTTATACTATTAGAAAATGTCATTAGTCAAAGAAGAGCTCATCATTATGATAAAATGATAGAAAAATACTACGCCTCTGAGTAGAGAACGAAAAAATATGCAAAAGATTTAGGGAACTTAGTTGAGTCCCTATTTGAGACTGTTTCATGCAACCTGTCACAGATCCTTGAGATCGGCACTCAATCCTTCCTCATCTGGCTCTGTTAGCTTACTGTTAGTGAATGACATTTTTGTGGTCATGTGCTCTACATGAGAATTTTTTTTCTACAATGTTTTTATTTTGTCGTGGTCACATTTTTATTGATATGTTTAAAAATCTGCGGCCGCATATTTTTTTCTGTACCACAATTTATTGATTTAAGTGATATTGTTTGTTATTTTATGTATAAGACAAAAGGGAAAAACAAAATCCTACTGAATTTATTTATCTCCCCATAATTGAAAATTCCTGTTTTGTGCATTAATTACCAAATAATTTTTTTTTAAGTTATTTCCGTTTTGCCTTTCCATCCACATGAGGTATACTTAAATACAATTCAAAGACACAGAAGAATCCCTGGTTCAACCCCAGGAATCCACATGCAATAGTCAGTATCATAATACCTAACAATTTCAGCAACAGGTGGTGCTCATCTGTGACCCTGATGACATCACATTGCCAATTGTGGATGTTAATGATGGACAATGCTATTTGTTTAACACTGCTGTCAACAATGTTAGCAGAAAAAGAAAGGAGAAATGCATGTTCAAATAAACACAGGAAACGAATGGATTGCACATGCAGTCTCATGGCTCAATTCAAGCCAGAGGTGCAGCACTCCAGCAAGACTTCACTTGGATCCTGTTCTTTGACTAAAGAATTTGAAATCCCTTGATGATAACTGATCCAGTGTGGTCTAACTAAGCAGGCTGACGTAAGCGAGTAAACACTAGAAAAACAATGGAAAAAACTAAGTATCAGTAGAAAATTGGCCTCACTCACATGGGCGTCAGACATTCGGCATGTTTAGGGGGCTTTATTTCAGTAGACATACATGTGCAAATATGCTATCACTCATATTTTCAGCTGTTGACACTCAGATTTCGAGAATTATCACAAAAAAATAACAGGCGAAAGAAGCTAATTGACCTGTCGCAAACTCCGCCCCCTTGTGTAATGTCAGCTAACCAACAATAAGTTTTACCCGGCAACGTGTTGTTTGTCAGGTAAAATGGCGGCTTGGAAATGAAGGTGTGTCAAGAATGCTGCGTTCTGATTGGTCCATTAAGCAGTCACTTAAAATCCTGGCGACAGGTCAATTCCTGCATGACAATCAAAACATAGCAAAAACTCAATAAGTTGGTAACAATAACACATATGCTACTCAGCCTTAATTTTGTGACATTTTTAACACTGAGGCATGACATTCCCCTAAACACTATAAGTGGGTTGCTCAGGATTGATGATAATTATGATCCCAGCTTCAGAGCGCCTACAGAGAAGCTAAACAAAGACATGGCCATACTAGAAGACTAAGGCAGGTAAACCAGGATGTTTAGACTGGTACAAGTTAATCAAATTAGCAAAAGGTGTTACATTAACAAAGTTTGAGACTGCTCTGCAGCCAAGTTAAGAAGTTCAGATATTTATAGTGTTCACTGCATGTTTGGTCTCTATAACCAAAAATACATTTGCTGAGGGAGCATTCAACTTTGATGATGGACAATTGACCAACCTTACCTGACTGATAAAAAACTGAGATCAAGTCGACAGTTCAGTTGCCTTAAGTACCTCTTTCTCCTGGGCAACTAGCTGCGTACAATTGTCTCAAACGTCCACAAGATAAAATGACATGAAATGACACTCACTGAGGCCCTGAATACAACATGTGAGGTGGTCATTTGTATCCCATCATCGTGAATTACATATATCTCCTGACTTGTTTAGTTTCAACTCCAGAGGGCAGTGGTTTCCAAATTCAGATATCAATTCAGACCATTGTTTAGCGTTTTGTCTTATATCATGACTCGCAAATTATCTCCCATGATGGAACACATCCGGGGTGCAACACATCCATCCCCAGTGAGATGCTGGTCAACATATTGAATCCAAATACATTGTTTTTGCCCAATTTTTTCCAGTTAAACTAGTTTCAGTAAACTGACATTGCCATTCATTTTGTCATTTCATTTCTATAAAGCCATTGCTAATGTGGTAATTGCCCTGTTCAACACATAAGGAACTTAGATCAGCATTATTATATTAGGAGAATTGATGACGCCAATTCTTGTGCAACTTTTTTAATGATCGAGGTACAAGGTGCCTTGAAAAGTGTCACGTTTCTTATGGTCCAACGAAGAGCAATCTGCATTACGTCAAATAACAAAGCTAAGCCTCTCAGTCAAAATAATTTGGCATGTCAGGAACTTGTCTTGGTTGTGGTCCCCAACAGATTTAAGTAGCGATATCTCTGTGGCACTTGTCATACACAGCAGAGACTGTTGTGTTAAGAGAACCAATATATCAACACACAGCAGTAGTGCCCTCCCACCTGGACAAAGGTCATTCTATGACCCTCATCAACATATCTGCGATGTTAGAAACAGTCCACAGTCAAATCAACCAGGCTTCAGTTTTTCAGGGCCTCCATAAATTAGCCATAGGGGTTATTCAGTACTCTTGAAAGATCTCTTCATTAAGCAAAATACGTGTGCACAAGTTTGAGGCTTGTAAGACTGTAATAATGATGGCATGTAAAATCATGTCATTTTTTGTATCATTGTTATATTAATGATAGCACTTAATTCTCGTCCATTTAAGGATTTGGGGATAATTTAGCTGGACAATGGTATTAACACATACCCTCTGCCTAGGATCTATCACAATAGTTACGTAAGAATTAGCAAACGTATTTAAAACTCATCAGGAGAAAGTTCATCACGAAATGTGATTGCAAACATTATTTAAATGGCTAACTCAATCAGAGAGCCAGACCATCAATACCTAAAAGACCGAAAACATGCCAAGATCGAAGAGATCAGACAAAGACCAAAAACCAAGGTGATAGATGTTTTAGTACAGGCATTGGTCTCAGCCTCTGAGTCAATTTGTACCAGCTAGTATGCTAGTCAGTTTAATGTGAATGGTCGCAAAATCATATCACCAAAAACGTGGGTTTTGCTCAGGAATGTTGACCTTCCCAAGAAATTAAGCAGGCTACTTGGGACAGTCTACCTTGATGCAATTGCACAACAGTAATCAACAGTAAGTGAATGCACTTTAAAAGCAATATAAACTAACTGCTGGCAAAAATTATCCCAAAGTGGACAGGACGTCCTTCTCCAGGGAAAATGTTAGCTTCAACACGTGTGTGATTCTATTAAAAGCGAAAAAAATGCACTTGTCAATAACAAAAATCAAAAGTGCACAACAACTGTCCATTGTACTAGTGAGCTTTAACCGTAAGCATCACAAAAATTGAGCTGTCACTATTATCCCAGCTTTAAGTACAAACATGATCAGCTCTTGACCAAAGATTCAGGTCAAAACTTGGTAAATGTTGCTGTATTGATTAACACTCTAGGCAACTATTTCACTAGTGAATAAATTAACACACAAAACACACATATCGAACCCTATGCAGTTTATTCCAGCTAATCACAACTGATATATTTTATTTCAGGTGCCTGTCCCTTAACAACACTGCATTTAAAACTGCTTTTCCTAAGTATTTAGCGGCCAAAAATGAAAATGACAACAAGAAATCCAAGCTAGACGGGAGTTGCAAAATTCATGTAGAATGGTGCATGACAAACAAAGAGAAACACAAACACCACACGGTTAGTGCCAACCTTATGCATGAGTATGCACAGTGATTAGATGGAAACATTTACTGTTACTGTTGGAAGGAAGACGACGGTTATGAAGATGAACCGAGACCCTATCAACACAGTTCAGATGACTCTTCAGGTATTCTCAGCTTGTCACATAAAAGGAGATGTCGGGATATTAAAGTTGAAACTGGTCTACTGGATTAACCTTCTTTGATTTCCTAGATCTTCGGAGACATCTTGTCTCCTTCGATGGGATGTTGACTTTGATAAATCGCGGGAACTCTGGTCACGTGTGATCGCAAAACTGCCTCTATAGTCTTGTTCCAGGATGAAGATAATTTAAATCTGGTGCCATCTAGTTTGTTGAGAGAAGGCTGTAGGGCTGTGATATAAATGGCCTACTGCACACCTCTCTCGAACCAGTTCTTTTCGCTGCACAAAAAAACTAGGATCTCTACATTTTCATTACTGAACTCATGGATATATGCTCATGCAGGTGATTATAACATGGCTGATTACATTCCTTCCCCTGCAACCTCTTACAGGCTTCTCTCAACAAACTAGGTGGCGCCATCCTGAAACAAAAATATACTGGAGGCAGTTTCGAGATCACACGTGACCAGAGTTCCGGCCATTCATCAAAGTCAACATCGAAGGAGACGAGAAGTCTCCGAAGATCTAGGAAAGCAAAAAAGGTAATCCAGCAGATCAGTTTCAAAATGAATATCTTAAACATTCGTGGATGGCTCAAGGTCTACATTTTATTAAAAGATGTCACGGCAAATTTCTGTGCAATTCAGAATTTAATGATTATTGACCTTTATTAGAGTTAATCTTTAAGTGAGAACAAAATAGTCAACTTTATTTATCAACTGGAGAGGCAGAAATTGTTACATAATCTTTCTTGCACACATTCCAACCAAAAAGGAAAGAGTATTGCTGTCCCTGCATACCAGAGGAGAAAGAACTTGACTAAGCAGGCCTGCCAACACTGTTTCCACAATAGGTGTGCAATTTCACACACATGGAAAGCTACTTAGCCAAACTGACAGAGAGGCTGGTGGCAAGAGAAACCCAGAGATGTACTCTAGATTATTGTGAGTTGTCTGGTTAAGTACTGAAACACAACGCCTCTGCCATTAACTAGTATGAAGGCATGAAAAATACATCAATTAGAAGTATGATTACCAGAGCCGATTAGCAAAGGGATCTGATTACAGGAGTTTTGAAAAACAAGCCAGGCCAAAACAAGGCACCTCTTTGTAAAAACGCAGCAATGCTTTGGTGACTCATTTTTGTAATAATATGTCAAGAAATTGAACACCATAAAAAGTCAAATACAGAAAACATTTTAACAAAATTTTGACCATCATTACTGCAGTACATGCACCCCTTCGGCAGACACTATTGTGCACCAGCTTCTGCAGAAAGTAGGTTTATAGTAACACTGAAACTGGTGTCATCAACAAGGGCGAAAAAAAAACAAGTAATAAAGCGACTCACTTGATCATTCACCTGAGTATTGGGATCATTCACCTGAGTATTGGGATCACACCACGTGAAATAAAATAACACAATAAATAAAGATACATTAACATTTTTCAGTGGCATCAAAAACTGAACACATGCCTGCAGATCAGTCACCACAAAACTATTGAAATGTTACACTTTCATCAGCAAGACAAAAGACCCTTCATTTTCCCACCTCAGCACGGACCGGACCTGTCGTGGCAATGGACTAGTACAAGAACTACTGTTGTCAAGAAGCCTGTTTATCAAGAACACTGATCCAAGGTCCTGTTGTGTGGAGTAGAGCAATTGCCCCATTAGCAATGACTTCACAGCAATAAAACACTGGCAGAATTAAATTGATATAGCATGAGCTAAAATAGTTATTTTTCGAAGTGTTTGACTTCTGGATTTGAAACTACTCGTAAAAGTAAGTTAGGATCATATATTTAACCAGAAGAATTATCATGAAAGGTAGCCAAAATAGATGCCTTAGGTTTCATTTCTCTGCAGCTCGTTGAAGAAAGTAGTTCCACTTGGTTGAACTAATTCTTTGAACAACAGTAGATAATTGGTTTGCGAGTTACTTAGATACTAGATTTAGCCTAGATTTGTAAACCACCATGGCCTGGAGTTACAACCAAACTGGATGTTTTTGTAATTATTCCACTCATAAATGAGCATCAAACTGCACAGTTAACTTAATCTTTCCACTGGCTTCACTATTAACTGCCACTCCAATCAGTCCAAGTTATCTCTTTAGGCCTTTTTATACTGACTTAACTCCGGTTTCAGCAGAGCGTCCACGCAAACTGTGAAGTTCACTTCTTCTGTTCATACTGGCTTCATTAGTTAACGGACATCGAAGTAAATGGCAGGTGATTTGTTGTCATCGAAGTAATCGTAACTTGGCGCTACACGCTAAGGTTTTTCTAATGTGACAATTTGGGAACATTTACATGTGCTAATTGACATAAAACTTATATTGAATTCGATTGGTGATTATTCGAGCACATTAGAAGCATGGAACGACACTGCCCTTTATCAATGACGATAACACCGACACCTGGTGATAACTTCGATGGAAACGAAGTTGACCATTCATACTGCACAGCAGCATCAACGCCCTGCTGTTAAATCCACCTGTTTACTGCGAAGTTAAGTAGCGCTGTTAACTTCGATCCAGGACCGAAGTTAACCATTCACACTGACCGCAACTCCTCAAAACATCGACGCCTCACCGTTAATATGAAAGATAGTATGTGTGACACTCACTGACTGAACATGGACGTGTCAGCATTTAGAGGGTAACACGGCCTGTTTCAGCATGACATTTAAACCAGCAGAGTATTAGCAGGATCGACTCAAGCGGACAGCCCTTTGATGCCAATGTTTTTCCACAAGAGAACAGGACTTGATTATTTATGTCACAAGTGTATAGTTCCGGAGCCTTAGTGTTCTAAGTGGTTATATCAGAATCTTGTTACAAAATGCACTTGACTCCTGTGCGGGATTTCTGGACACAAGAGGCAATATACTTGACCGGTCAACTGATAATCACAGCCAACCATTTCTAGTAAGAAGATGAATCAGAAAAACTCTGAATCTGCTGACTTTACTTATTGGCTTAGAGCTGAAACTTACGAAAAAAACTAAACTTTAACCAACGGCTGCATAAACAGAACAATACAATAACATATTGTGCCTCCTTTCATGACATCGATGTTCCTGGCATGTTCTCTGCTCAAATAAGCCCTGTTTTTTCAAAAAAAAACATCCCGGCTTATAGGTAGGGTACTACATATGTAAAAATATTTCGTTTTCCAAAACACACTAACAAGACAAAAAACTCACAAGTAATTTAGAAAATAAATATATAGGACCGTCAGGTCTTAGGATCGACTTCATCAACAGAGTATAAGTAATTCCTTGTATCAACAAATCACAGTGTAATTTGGAACCAACTTACATATTACAATGTTAGCAAATTCAACAGCAGCTGGTTTCTTACAAAAAAAATAAATAGTTTAACATGAACTAGCTAAAACTAACTGTATCAGTATCAACAGAACAAAAGCAGTGTTTGTTTATCTTACCAGAGGAATTTTGTTGTGTCAATACATTCAATACAAAAACAATGCTAAAAACAAATTAAAACAACTGATAAACAACCAAATGAAAGCGCTCCGAGGAGCGAACCTTGGCGAAATTAACCAAAAAGATGACGATAAAGATGATGACAAAGATGACGAATATGACGACGATGGTGAAAAAAAGAAGTATTAATAACATACACATGGCGAACGTAGAGGTCCGAAATCAGTAAGAAAAAGGCTACAGTCTTGTGCGACACTTGCCGAANTACCAAAAGAGTGACTCCTAAAAGTACAATACCATTTGTGCTGTTGAAGCACCAAACCACATGAACTGAAATGGTTAACAATACCTAGAGCAGACAACTGTCCCAACCTGCCACAGGTGACAGACAAGAGCAGATGTCAGATGATTTTGACTGCCACTGCTTCACTATCTCAACAAGTCGGTGTAATTTACTGACAAGATACTGACAAGTCCCAGTACTAGAACATGAAACCATCTTCAAGGATGAAAACCAACATTTAAGCTGTGTATTCAGCGATAGGCAGGTCACTAACTGACAACTTCAAATTAGAATCAATCCAGTTAGCTGCAACAAATACAGCCAGGCAGACAGTCAATGAACTTCATTTAGCACCAGTGCTGTAACACGTGAATTAGGAAAATTCAGACTATATAAGAGAATGAACAGATATCCATGTGAAATTAAAGGCCTTTAATAAAGTCAAACTCAAGCGGACACCCAAAGGGGGCTCGAGCCCCCCCATTTGGTGAAGTGGGCAAAAAGGTCGACCTCAGAGAAACAAAAAATCCACTGAAAAAAGTAGAAAACGAAGCAAAATTCCACTAAAATGGTAGAAGCTACCAAACTTCGGCGAATTCACAATTCATAGCTCAGAAAGTACCCCGTGAATCTAAGTAAAAGTGACACATTCTCAAAAATTCGAGCCCCCCCCCCATTTTCTTAAGCCGGGTGCGCGCATGAAGCTGACAACGTAGTTAATACTTACCGGTAATTTCTGAAAATAGGCTCACCTAAAAGTACACCCATGGACGTATTTTTGTTAACTGTGCATGTTTTGAAACTCTGGTAGATTCTTCTAAAATACCTATGTAAAAGTTTGTTTATTATGGCAAGGCATTAGGGAATTATAATCATTTAACAAGATATTGGGTGATCTAGTAGGTAAATAGCTGGATCAGTGGAGTATGAAGGACAGATTTAATGCACTATGCTTGCTGAATGCGAAATAAGTATGTTTATTAAAAAACATTGCTTCAGATTATCTTGAAGTAGCTTGTACATTTAGGTATTGATGTCAACGCCAACAGACAGGAATCACTTAATCAAACTGATTCTTTATCAGTACAAACTAACAGGACTAACCACATTTGCAGAAGAGCTGATCATTCTATATACTTTCAAAATAGTCATGAACGGATAATTAACGATAAAGTTTCACACACTTTCCAAAAATATACTTCTCCCTTTCCAAACATATGACGAAGCCGATATACGTTTTCTTTTGATGTTTTGAAAGGTCGATTTCCAGATATTTGACCATGGGCCAAAATTCAGAAGCTCCTTGTAATAATTTTTAGTGTTTATGTAAATATATTAATAACAGATATAAGTCATTTCAAGTACTGAAGTGTTACCATGGCAACTGGATACTCACATTCAACTGAGCATGTCAGATTTTCATAAAGAACGTCTCCAACGATAACAGACAACTTTGCAGCAGTAATGTTATAATGGCAAATTTTACCAATTTAAGACACGGTGTGGCAAAAAATGGTTTCTTACTTTCTCTTATTAATCAAAAGATATGTAGTACCAAATAAATGCTTTAGCAGTATCAAGTTCTGTACCATAGTTACCATTAGACAATATATTGAAAAATTATGCATCCACCATTGCAATGCAAGAAGAACATAAAGATGGTAATTTTGAGCAACTGTATTTCAGAAATTACCTAACTCATCTGGTAAATGCCCACCCTTGAAATTTCTTAACTGCCACTTTTAAATGACAAAGCAAGTCTTTAATGACCATGATTTATACCATTGAGATTCCTTAATTGAGGTTACACAGGACCTTATTGACAAGTCTTCGTACATACGTATTCAACCAATTATCTTCAAAATTCTAAATTTTAACTTAGTAAAAATAAGTATTTTATGAAAGAAGAAAGCCTCTAAAATGTATTTTTTATATTTTATCAATCAGACATTAATTGTTATGTGAGCATATCCTTTAAGTAATATAGCAATAAGGTACACTGATAGCAGTCAACGCTATCAATAACATGAACAAATTTTATTTGATATAAGCATTCAAGACGAGATGTTAAAAACGCTGTTACAAATTTTCTAAAATATCTAGATGCAAAATTATAAATCATGACTCCTGGAGTAATGACTATAAAATAACTTCCTGACATTGTGGAGCCGCCTGGCTGTCAAGTTCTACTGATTCCGGAGAAAATCTTATTGCTCTCTGTGAAGTTAACTGACAACTGTAAGACCCTGGACCATAAGTTATGTAGTTTAAATCTGTCACATTCGTGTCAATTCAAAAAGGAGTTCTTGGCTTTAACCGAAACAACCTCTCTAACACTGGCAGAGGGTGACGAAATTGTCACGGGAACAAGATAGTCATCAATCCCCAGTAGAAGGAGCTAGTCAGCTCCACAATGTTGAGAAGTTTATTTTATAGTATGTAAGTCCAGTAATCATAATTTACATTTTTGCATCTATTTATTCACCTGGATGAATGATAATATCCATCATCTTTCTAAAACATCAGTTCATTTTCGCTTTATGCTCCTTAAAGATTTTTCTCATGAAAACCATAAAAGACCTATTATTTGAAAGCTTAATTCAATTTTTGATTTCAGTCAACTTGACAAGGCAAATACAGCTTCAAATATTGAAATTCCCTGGGCCCATCTTCTACCTTTTATAGTAACCAGGTAATAGCAAGTGGGTCAAAAGGTCAAGCTAACACGTGCTCTGCTAAACACAAGAGCTTTGAATAGCTGGGGAGTACAGAATTTGGATAAGAGGTCATCCAGCTACACCATTCATTCCATTGTATACCTAATTTTGCATACACTATTGTTATCCTGAGCTCCTTACATTGGTTTAACCAACACTGAGTTGGATAGCTGCAGGATGTCTGATACCACCATAAAGCTGAGCTCTGGATTTGATATTCCACTGGTGGGAGTTGGGACTGCCAAGTCACCAAAAGGAGCTGTTGCTAAGGCGATTGAGACAGCACTAAAAGTTGGATATCGACACATAGACGGTGCTTACCTCTACAACAATGAAGACGAAGTTGGGGAGGGACTGAAGTCTGCGATTGACAAGGGATATGTTACACGGGATGACGTCTTTATTACTGGTAAACTCTGGATCATGTGTTATCGCAAAGACTTGGTCAGAGAGTGTTTAGCCACGAGCTTGAAAAATCTGGGCGTTGATTACATTGATCTATACCTTCTTCACTGGCCATTCACCCTGAGACAGGGCCTCCCTGACACTATTGTGGACGCAGTTCAGGGTAGCCTGTCCATGTCCTTCCTTCCCAAGGATGAACAGGGAGAAATTCAGTTGGAGGAAGTCAGCTACATGGAGGCCTGGAGAGTCCTTGAGGATTGTGTAAGAGAAGGACTCATTCGTTCAATTGGATTGTCGAATTTTAATAGTATCCAAGTTCAGGATGTGTTGGATAAGGCGGAAATAAAACCGGTCATGAATCAGATCGAATGTCACCCCTATCTCAATCAGGAGAAGCTGGTGAAGTTTTGCACGGACCGAAATATCGCTGTCACAGCATACTGCCCATTGGGAGGTCCTGTAGGCAACAGTGGTCCATTCAACAAGCCGATTCCACGACTTCATGAAGATACAGACATCCTTGAATTAGCAAAGAAGTATGGGAAAACTGCAGCTCAGATAGCGCTGCGATTTAACGTGCAGCGTAGTATTGTGGTTGTTCCAAGGAGCTGCAATGAGGGTCGTCTACAGCAGAACTTGGATGTGTTTGATTTTGAATTGTCAGAAGACGACATGAAAGCAATATACGCTAAGAACAGCAACCAGCGTACATGTCCAGCTCATATATTCAAGGATGCCCCTCAATATCCATTTAATATTCCTTTCTAGTGTCAAGCGGTATGTAGTATGTAGTACATAGTGAAGTCATACGTCATGTCTACACTGTGAGTTACCTAAGCATCTACACTAGATACACGCTACACTAGTGACAAAATGGAAATTATGCAAGTGGAGCTTTACTACATTGTGGTTGATGATTTGCGTTTTTCCTGTCAAGTTTTTGAAGATGGTGTGAGTTGATAAAGTGATGAGCGAAATATTGACACATTATGATTAGAGGAAACTTTAGCACAGAAATGATGGTACACACAAGATGTAAATTTTGAATGTGACGCGCAAACGCAGAGAGGCTAATTTTGTCTTGTAACATAGTTAGCAATAGCTAACCAATTGCAACCACGGCAACACTTGTGATAACAGCACAAATGATGACTATACACTACTACAATACCGAGTTACAACTTGTTCCCTTAGTAACATGTTCTTGGCAGACTAATTCATACTGTGGACAGCATTAGTGCCTAGTATCATCATAGTCCTGGGTTTGTAATTTATGAAATTCTCAAAAACTGCGTGAAAAATAAAGCTAAACTAAAAATATGTTTTAAATGCTAGTTAACCACCTGGGGCTAAGTTATGTCTGGGAACCAATATCTCATATTGGTTCCTATGTTATAATGCAACAATGATGTCACACTATCATGTGACCTGTTGCTATTGTTCAGGACTTGACAAGGCAGGGTCATCCCGATGTGTTCCGGGGCTCTGTATGTCCCGGGTTCTTTGTGTCCGGTTTTATGCATATCGGGGTTCTCTGTGTCCTGGGTTCAATGTGTCCAGTTTTCTGTGTACCAGGAGGAGTTCTATGTGTCCCAAGTTCTGTATGTCCCAGTGTGGAAATTGTGATGGTCCCGCTGTAGAGCATGTCTTAGCTGCATCAGAATGCCAACATACAGGCACCTTATTCAGTGGATTACCCGGATGCTTCATTCAAATACATGCAAGCGGGACAATTTCTCCAGGATTTGAATGCTGTGTAAGTTTTTGGCTAAAGATAGCGTTTTTGGGGAAATTGTCATGTGACCCTGACCTTGAATGACCTTGTGTCAAAAATTGGGTGTCCTGGTGAACATAAGAATCGACCCAATGATCCTGAGATTGTGTCAAGTGATTCCAGAGATATGCCTGCGTGTAATTTATGCTATTGGGAAAAATTTTGACGTAATTATGTGTGCAAATCAGGGTTAATGAGGTTAAATTTTTGCCATATATCAGGATCGAAAACACCTCAAAATTGTAGTGTGTACCTAAAATGGCGATTGTAGCTAAAATCCGGGAAGCAATTGCAAAGCTCCCAAAATGCTAGTGTTGCATTTAACATTGCACAATAATCAGGGCTCTCATTGCCTCAATGTTCTGGTCAACTACCTTGAACACTAAAAAATCACACCACATTCTCCACATCGGATCCAAAAATTATTCTCCAATGATAAAAAATCCTCTCACAGTCACTTTGAACTCACACAGATCCCAGCTTCAGAAAGTTTTATCAACTGAAAATCCTCGCATCATTGTCATGCCTTTCTAGAGTTTACAGCCTCAATGAAGAGAATAGACACTGGGTTAGTTTATAACAATGCAGGCAGGAGCACATAGTACTGAGTTTACTTCATTAAGTTCCACAAGTTGTGATTGATATTTTTTCGCATCAGTGAAAGTAGAAAGTATGTAGAATTCGGTTTTTGAAAATGTAATCAGGCACAAAGTAGATAACCTGCAGTACATTCAAAATATTAAGCAAAATATATATATAGCGATGATGTACAATTGACAACAATATTAAGCAGCCACAACATATATATCCACACGTGCATGCACATTTCCATCATCACTGTAGGTCCCACATCCACAACTTATGTCCCAAACCCTTAGCAGAATCTTCATGGAATTTCAAAATTGTGTTCCTGAACGTAATGACAGATGAGGGCTTTTGGACAAACTTGACAACTGCATGACGCCAATCAATTTTATGAATTCAGTTCAATAGCAGTTGTATTCATTCATGTTTTAAAATAATAGTAGTACTATTTATTTATTATAGTACAAGTCCCTATTCATTACAGATTAGTACAACGTTGAAATAAGCTCTGTAAAAGCATAATTTTTGTGACCATAGAAAACGTGTAGATTTTTCTTCAAAATTTGGTAAAGGTACATTCACAGCAAAACTGGCGTCGATAACGTGACCAACTTTCATTTTATGTTAATGTTCAAGATGAACTTTCAAAAACTCTGTTAGAATTTTCTAAAATACTTTGTTTTCGTTTCATTTAACTTTTGATTCTTGTATAAAAATCCCAAAAGTCCTATTTTTTAACCCTCCTGCAAAAGTGGAATGTTTTGAAGGGACATTTATTTTTCAGGTAGTGCTGAATTGAAACCACTAGCTGCCAAACCACCGAGACAAATCCCATGCGTCAGTAACAGATTAATTTAAGGATATTTGAACGATAGACACTAGGCTTGATCTCAGCCAATGTCTGGCAGATAATAGCGATTTATAATAAAATCTCAATAACACAATGATTTTGTTATTTTATATTTCTAGTCAAAGCAAATAACTTCAAGAAGTCGCCCATTCATCAAAATCCCAAAAATTCGTTTTTGGACATAAACCAATAAAGTCCCCTTAAACAACTCCTCACACTTTTATGTTCATAAAGCATATTTATGAAAATTTCTCATGAATCCAATACCCATTTCTGAAATATGACTTTCCAAAGTTATCCAAATTTGGATATTTTTCTTTCGCTGAATACTTGCCATTTTTCTCATGCAAGGCTGTCCAACCCTGTGCCTGACCACTTGCAGCAAATCAGCACCTGCGCAACACGAGCTGTGCACAAATAAAAAATTGAGAAGTCTGTGTGTGATAAATTTTTAAGACTCGCATATGCAGGCTCGATGTAAAGATGGTGAAGTTACCCAATAGGGCATAAACATTGTTATATTACAACTGCGTGACTGTTGTGAACGTGTGTAGAAATGGTGTTTTGTATCAGAGAAAAATGAAACATATGGAATTGAACGTTATAAGCTACAAAATGTAATAAGAGGGTTCACAGCACTGACAAACACTGCAGTGCTCTCTATTAGCAGACAGTAACACTAATCATGCACTAAGTAAGTAGGTTATCAGGTCACAATATACAGTGCAAAGATAGCGTGACCCTGTGCAGGATAACTTCATCTGTTAAAAAAGCACCAGGAGTTGGTCAGGTTCCTAACAACTGCAAACACCATGTATAAGGCTCTCCAGCTTAGTTCTGGTTATAACATGCCAACAATAGCACTAGGCACAGCTAAGGCAGCCCATGGCACAGTGGCCAATGCAGTTGAGCATGCTCTGATGGTTGGCTACAGGCATATTGACTGTGCCTATATCTATGGTAATGAAGGTGATGTAGGTCAGGGGTTGAAGACAGCGGTTGAGAAAGGTATCGTAAAACGCGACGAAGTGTTCATTACCAGTAAGCTGTGGACAACGTTCTACCGTAAAGACTTGGTCAGAAAATGTCTGCAGCAGAGTTTGGACAATCTGGGAGTGAAGTACATCGATCTCTACTTGTTGCACTGGCCATTTAGTATGAGACAGCTGACCGAAAGCGAACTGGAAGCCAAGAGTTCTACTCTCAGAGCTGACCTTTTCCCCATAGATGCCAATGGACGAGGGGTGGCCGACAATATCCACTACCTAGAGCCGTGGAAAGTGTTGGAGGAATGCGTCCGCGATGGACTGATTCGTTCAATCGGACTGTCAAATTTCAATAGCGTGCAAATCCAAGAGGTGCTAGATAATGCCGAGATCAAACCAAGTGTTCTCCAGATTGAATGCCACCCTTATCAAACACAAGTGCCTCTTGTTAATTTCTGTCGTGAGCGTGATTTACAAGTGGCTGCTTTCTGTCCCCTGGGTGGACCGCTAGGAAATGACGGGCCATTTAACACACCAATTGACAGAATACACGACAATCCTATTTTGCTAGAAATTGGTAAAAAACATGGTAAAACTGCAGCCCAGGTGGCACTACGATTCAATGTGCAGCGAGGAGTGGCAGTACTTCCACGTAGCTGTAACAAGAGCCGTCAACAGGAGAATTTCAACATACTGGATTTTGACCTCTCCGAGGAAGACATGGAGAAGATATTTTCTTTGAACCGTGATTTAAGAACAGTTCCAGCTTTAGTAGTTAAAGACTTTCCACAGTATCCCTTCAAGATTCCATTCTAACCAAACTCAACTGACAATCATAGAGTGTTTTGTGTGACAATTACAGAAGTTTAGAAGTGTATCATAATGGAAACAATTAACTGTGTAAATGAACACAGCTACACTAGAGCACACCAGAATAAATATGCCAATGTCTTTTTAATTTCCACCCTTGGATGAAAACTAAATTATTTGGACTTCCAGTTTCGGAATCCTGTGCAAACCCCGGTGTCAGGTTAATTGTGTTGTATGCCTGAACTAAAGTCAGAATGTTTACGCATTTGTTTTCACATAATTCATTTTGAATTGGTAAATAACTGTTAGTCTTGATACTACAGGAAATAAGGAAGGATAATGAGCTGAAACGTAGATTTTAAGTGATTTTATCACACAGCCTCTCAATCGCTGTACTTCATAGCAGGTGTGAATGTTGATTCAAATCTACATAAATGACTGCTAGATTTAGTTATGTTCAGAGTGAAAGGATTAATGAAGATTTGTGAATTCATAATTCTTCCTTTCCCACTACATATTATATATTGCAAAGACTTGGTGGCAAAACAATTCTAGCACTATCCATCTAACTAGCTGTGAAGACTTATCGTCAAAATACAGCTAGGTACCACAGTGTGTTGAGCTCCGTTAGACCCCGAAATTTTACACAGCCCAGGTAGTTCTGCTCGTCACCTCATCGTGAAACTTATAATCAACATGCAGAGCTAACGACCAGTGGGGGTGCGTGCAAAATCTGTGAGTCAACTGCCCTTCCCTTCCCCACTGTAGCCATTTAAGTAAAAAACAATCTAACAAATGCCACATAATGAATTTCTCTACCTTTTGAAACAAAGATATGTCTGTCGTTTTGAAAACAGTATGCTCGTGACACACGTACGCGCCATTTCCCAAAATTTTGGGACATCTCTCGGGAGATGATGACAACTTCACAGCAGCAAAATTTTTCTGAATTCAGTTTGCTGGTATTAAAATTAACTAAAAACTTTGAACAAAACGGAAGCAGTTCGGATAATTTGTTGTGACATGTACCGTTGTACGCAACCTCGTGGAAGAGAAGAACAGTTGATTGAAGAATCAGGGGAAAAGAAACTGGCCAATAGGTGACGCAATATTTCATGTTGCCGAAAGTTCATGAAAAAAGATCACACCACAACCTTAGCAGCAGAATAAGTGTAGAACCCCAATTTTTAGTTAACTCAAGGAAGAGTATAGTTTTTGACGACACTAATTTTGTGTCAGGTTTTATTTGGACAGTTTTTTACTCACATCAGCACAAAGCTGTATACTTATCATACAGCTTTACACCTAGGCTATACTAGCACTAGCCTAGGTAATTACAACGCCCTGAATGCCGCAGGCATACAGGGGCAATAGTACATCCCCATAAAGTAACTCATCTCAAAATAAAGTGACTAAAATCTAATGAAACACGCCTATGATCACATGGAGTAATAATTAACACATACCATGATTCTGGATACAATTTAGTTGAAACATGACTTAAACATATCCATGAAAATCTGTCGCAGTTCGCTCAAGCTTCTCTCATCCAGTGCTATTTTGAGGAAGTTACGTGAAATCACGCCTGCTGACGAACAAAAAGTTCGAAAGACACAAATCTTACAACTTCCACCTGATATCTTCCCATGCTTCCCATCTTCGCTCAGTCTCGCGCTAGTCTGTGCCTAACTCCCGTGACTCAGTTGAAATACTTTGTGGTTATCGAATGCGTGGTAAAAAAGTTAACGGCGACCAAAAAAGTGGAGTTGGAATTCTTCACCAAAGTCATCTTAATTCCCATAGACATGCTTCATCAAAGATATGTACAGAACCAGAAAAGATCGCTGAAGAAAGTAAGTGCGTTTTTAAGTGGTAAATTTAACTGTAAAATATTTTGACGATCTGTGAAAACCTCTTAGTCAGTGAGCAGATTTTGCCTCCTGCCTGTTTAAAATACACAGGACGAGCGATGGGAAGTATTGTAGCCCCTATCCAGCCAACCGAGGGGCTACGTGTTGCCTAGCATCAACCCCAAATTTGACGTATTATTTCAGCAGATAAAAGCATTCATGCAATCACAGTTTTGATGTGTGCAGGTTGATATTTGATGTACAATTCAAGTGTGATATGAATGATTTAATTCTATACTTTCACTGTGCAGAGGGTTGGTTTACCTACAGGCAACACGTAGCCCCTCGGTTGTCTAGTTATGGGCTACAATACTTCCTATCGCTACGAATTTCATCCCGTGTATTTTAAACGGGTGGTATGCCAAATCCGGCCACCGATTAGGACTTTTCACCTTGTCAAAAATACATTCCACACTTAAAACTATCACTTAAAAAGCACTTACTTTCTTCAGTGGTCCTTTCTACTGCTACACATCTTCGATGAAGCTTAGTTACCAGAATTAAGGTGACTTTGGCGCAAAATTCCAACTCCACTTTTTTGGTCACCGTTAACTTTTTCACCACGCGCGCAATAACCACAAAGTATTTCAACTGAGTCACGTGAGTTAGGCAAAGGCTAGCGCGAGACTGAGCGAAGCGCGTGATGCTGGTGCGTGACACTTGCATGCCATGAACATTCCCACCAAACGAGATGACGTCACAACCCCACTGATCAGGGAAAACTGGGGTTTGGCCGATTGAACTAGACCGTATTTATCCACCTCCGCTGGGTTGCGCTCAGCTTACGATCAAAGGGATCCCGCCTTGCTGCTCTATTCATCGAGTCACGAGCGAGGATAATTGGCTTCGCTCATGCGGATACAATCAGCTGATTACAATCTAGCCTAGATGACCGTACTTTTTATGAAGAGCATTTTACGTTGTTTTGAGTGTAATATTTGAAAAGAGTAGGGAAAAAAATGTTGGTACAACTTCAAATTTTTCAAATTGGCCCAGAATAAGAGATTTAGCAACACAGCAACACTCACGATTACTTTCATTCGGCGCACACAAATACAAAAATATAAGTTAATTAGATTTTGGAACACATGCATTGCAATATTCAAAATACGTTTGTTATAGCTCTTAAAAGCTGTAAAAAGACATTTAATTTCATTGTGCTCATTCATTGTCATCAGTCAAATCGGAAATTTCCGAGATGTGATCTGCGGCGTGCACGTATGTATACAAAACACAGGAAGTACGAACATTAAGAACATTTAGCATGCCGTTATTATTGACAGGGACACGACAAAGCGATAGTCTTGATACAGCAAGCTGGCTGACTATAGTGTCTCCGTTAGACCCAGAAATTTCACACAGCCCGGGTAGTTCACCTCGTGCCCAACATGTAGATCGAGCCTTGGACTATTAATACTCCACGGCAGAGCTAACGACAGTCGGCCTGTGCACACAAAATCTGTGAGCTAACCAGCACTCACCTTGCACGTTGCAGCCGTTTAAGTGAAAAACAATCTAATAAACGCCATTTTCTTGCATAATCCTCCGCCTTTTGTAACAAGTCTGTTGTCAATGACCCGCACGCGCTCGCTCACTCACTCTCACACGCAGACGAACTTCAAAACAAACGTCACGTGACAACAACATGAGTGTTCATCCAGAGATTTTTCTCGTGTTGTGGGGTACAATGTAGCGCAGATTTGGACTTAATCGCAATTAATCTGGACTCCACATTAACTTAAATTGTAAAACATAAGGAGGATCTCAGATAATTTGTTGGATCCTCCGGTAATTTGTTGAGTCGAAACTGTATTTTTATTTAAGAATTCAAATTTTCCTATCGACGATCGCGATTCAGCAACGTATCAGTCAGCAAGTTTCTTCCCTGGGATTTCAGCAATTTCTTGAAAAATGATAGTAAATCAACAACGTAGTTTGATAGCAATGCACCACAGTTTTGTAGAAAGACTGTCATAGACTACAAGTACGGCGTCACAGAGCGTAAATTTGATAAATCCTAGCTTCCGATTTTACCCATTTCGGAAACCGGGTTTCAACTGCCTTAGGCTACAATAAGCGTCCCCTCCCCGTGAAATAAATTTTTCTAAGCGCCTGGTATACAGCTTGCCACCAAGGCTAGGTGATGCCACGGCATATTCTTTGTTGCTTGTACGGATTGTTGCCAATTTTTTCTTGTTTCCGTAGCATAAGGATGGCGGAAATGAAAACGTTGCAAATTTGAATTTTAATGTTTGCATAATCCAAAAATCAGAGGTCGGTAAACCAAGTTTTTTAAAACACTTTCGGCGAAAGACTAGCAGAAGATGTCCACTCTTTCAAAATTGCCATGATTTGGTATTAACGGCATTTCACTCAGGGTGCACACTTTTGTTTCAGAAATGGCATTTTATGAAGTTTTCATTTCAGCTTTGAGACTTTGGTTGTTGGAATCAACATGGTATGTGGAATATCAGGTTAAATTTTTGTGAAGTATCCTCATTTAGTTTTTGAGATTTGGCCTGTTGAAATAACAAAGAAAAGTGTAGGCTACGGAGAATACACCATTGGTATTATCACAAAAATTTTGGAAAAAAGACTTAATCTGGCTCAGGAACAAGAAAGTTTATTATTGGTAACTCATGTACTTAACTTAATCACTGAACACCCATATAACAAATAGGTTCACACCTGTGTATGCTTCACAAGGTGTGAGTATACAAATAAACATAGCGATTGTACTTAATCTTTAGACATACTAAGCACTTAACTATCATCAGAGTCACATCACTGTCAAAAGGAATGCCTAATTCCATTAACTACCATCAAAGAAATCAGGAAAATATCATTTCATTATCAGTAAACATTGTACACATAATTCTCGCATAGCACAGGGGTCATGGATGGGGCTACAGAGAATACAAAATATGTATATACCTGTTTATAAGTGGATGAATACTCGAGCAAATACAACAGAATTCATTTACTTGTTAATACCAACACTTCTGAATGACCAAAGAACATTCAGGTTTTATTAATAATGAGTTTAAACTGAAATAATTTTACCTAAACTTGCCTCAAATCCCACCTGTAAATAAAAAATTGTATTATTTCTTTTGTTGGAGAGTTTATTTGTCTCCATTTCCTCACTAAATGCACCTAGATACAAGTTTTTTCAAACCATGTACTAAAAATTCAAAGCTGGGGGCTAAGGAGACTACAGGGGCTATGGAGAATATAAAATACATTTTTGCTTATGATCAATTCAAATCCAGGAATTGGTCTAATATTTTTTGTGGGCCAAAGATAGCTTCTAGATTCCCAATGTGCAGTACCAAAAATCTTTTATCAATGGAAGAATTTAATGGAATTCAGACAGGGCTACGGAGAATACACATTTTTTTAGGTGACGGTGATATTATTTGGTTGAGGAATCCAATCACGAGGACATCTGGTACAAATATGTGGTTTCTAAATCAAATTCTATATACCATCAACCATTAAAAAACACAGGTCAAAACACTAGCAATGCTTTTCTTTTTCAGCCATGGCTGTAAGAGAGAGAGCACATGCAAATTTAGTGTTTTTGCATAACATTAATATCATTTTGCAAATGTGCCTGAAAATTGTGTTTGACATTTCAGATGAAGAAAAACAAGAAATACATGTTAAGATCATTAAAAAATATTAAATTTTAATTAAATGTGTGATTTAATTAAATGCCATGTGTATATAAAGGAGCATGCCACCCAAAAAACAACCTAATTTGTATCCATTTAGATCGACTAGTTCTACTCGATAACGACACGTACGGTTGCGTTACCTGACACCTGACGGCAGACGGAGGTATTGAAATTATCCAATGACGTCATCGGTCTCACACGCAGTTTGTTCAGCAGTTCACAACACGGGTTACTGGTGTCAGCTTATCGCTTGAAGTCATCGTTTAACAACAATAAAACATCAAACTTCGATGTAAAACCCTTAAAAATACACCGAGTTCTTACTAAAAAGTCTGCCGTCGATGACCCGCACACGCACGCTCACTCACTCACTCTCATACGCAGACGAACTTCAAAACAAACGTCACGTGACAACAACATGTGTGTTCATCCAGAGATTTTTCTCGTGTTCTGGGGTACGATGTAGCGCAGATTTGGACTTAATCGCAATTAATCTGGACTCCACATGAACTTTAAAAATTGCAAAACATAAGGAAGATTTCACGTAATTTGTTGAGTCGAAACTATATTTTTATTCAAGAGTTCAAGTTTTCCTATTGACGATCGCGATTCAGCGACGCATCAGTCGGCAAGTTTTCGCCCTGTGATGAGCCCAATTTTTTGAAAAATTATCGTAATTTAACAACGGAAGTTAATAGCAATGCACCACAATTTTGTAGAAAGACGGTCATAGGCTACAAATACGTCACAGAGCGTAAATTTGATGAATCCTAGCTTCCGATTTTACCCGTTTGGGAAACCGGGTTTCAACTGCCATAGGCTACAATAAGAATCCCCTCCCCGTGAAATGGATTTTT
>NMRA01000551.1:229578-240319 GCA_002633005.1 Phoronis australis
TAATTTTTGGGTCCTGGCCCGAGGGAGGGGGTTTAAACCACCTGAACCCCCCCATAGATCCGCCACTGGTAATGAAACCACAATGCTTGAATTGTTGACAACTTGAACAGTCTTGAAAACGACGTTAAGCGCGCCAAACATTGTCCCTTCCTGGTAAAGTCTTCCAGGGCCCCGTCCCAAGAAAACTGACTGAGCTAAGACAGATCTTAATGTTCAGTCAATTTTACGATAAGACTTAAATTTGTCTCGAAGATCGTTTCAAAAGGAGATCTTAAGCTCGATTTAAGTTTTGTCCTAATTTTGATTATCTTATCAGTTGTAGAAGTTTCAAAGTTCGGAATTTGAAACAAATCTTTGACTTAAGTAAAAAATAAACTTTAGTCAGTTTCTTGCAACGCCTCCTTTTCTCAACCAAGTCAATTCTTTCGAAGTCCTGATATTATCTCCAATTTGACTAAGGAACAATTTGGTAATGTCTTCCCGATGATCGGGGCCTACCATTTAACTTTAAAGTGGTCCTTAACGGAGAGAGGCTCTGATGACTGCGGATAACATCATTGACCTCTCATTTTCAGTTTTCGAAATTTCTGAGATCATTCAAGACATTCCTGGCACTCCTTTCCAGTTACCGATTTAGTGTCCAATATTCATGACCACTCTTTTCCATTTTTCTCTTTTTTATTGATATCCTTTTCTCTTTTTTATTGATATCCTTTTACCTAAAGGGGTCGCCTTCGCGGCGGGCGACCCGATGATACACTCAATTGCTACTCTCGCGTTTCCGTAACATCACGATACATCCTTTATCTCACAGAAGGAAATGCACAGCCAAGGATAGCTGCACCTTTCCCCTCCGGCGTTAACAACTACTCACGTGGGAGCGTTGATAAATTTCAGTGTGGCCGAGAAAACCATAAAACATTTTTATGCGAAGCACAACGGCGCTAACAAATGTGGCCCAAACAACCACAAGACTTTTTATGAATTATACAAAGACATTGTTCCCGATTATTTTACAAAGACAAAAACGTCAATACTTTTGCCCAAAGAATTCCAAGAATAGCGTCGTTACTAGGAAAACATTATTTACTATAAGTTGTTTTTGGAATATTGTCTGATTATGTGTAAATTTTATTCAGATTTCAAAATGTTTAACATATTGAAAATCATACACAGTTTTCTGCAATTTTTTTTTGGAAAGTCAAAGGGATATCTATTTTATTGCCTAAACATGAAGCGCATTTTTGAATTATTGTTGGATAGGATAAACTCATTTGGTCAGAGCTACAAAATAACAAAATTCGATGTGTTTACGCGATTTTATTACAAATCGCTAATTCTCGCTATTATCCGCCAGGTCGTGACGTTCGTTGAAATCCTGGCCAGCAGTGACTTTACAAGTAAGGTTGTAATCGCCCCGATTGGCTGGCTAAAAACGAAAATCGAATCATCTCTTTATCAGATAAAATCGGTATATAATAGTCCTTACCGTGATAGGATTCCATTTTAGTAGCCAACTCACGTCACAAGCAACTCGCACGTGCGCCATTTTCGAATTCGCTGATTTTAGGGTTGACTAACCCCAAGAAACTCTGAAGAGTTTTCTTGAGTCGCTTACGGTTTCGATGAAATTCAAGGTATCGGAAATAGAATCCTATCATATGGAGAGTAGTGTCAAGGTGTGCAAAGCATGCGAGCACCCGGGAGGGGGCTCGGGGGGCTCGAACGAGTACCAAAAGTGGGCAAAAAGGTCTGCCTCAGAGAAACAAAAAGTCCGAGAAAATGAGACAAAAGTACACTGAAAAAGCACAGACGCACAGTGAAGGTGGTACCCCCTTCCGCTTTTTTTCCAGCAAAAAGTCCATATCGCCAGAAATTCGAGCCCCCCCCCCCCTATTAAAGGCTGGGCGCGCGCATCCAAAGAACCAGCACTTCATTCACTTTGTGACGTCGCGACAAGTCATCTTGCAGAGCCTGATCTCAAGCAACAACGAACAGTCTATTGTTTTGAAGCCCAGGCTGAGATCATAAGGTACAATTTGAGACCAATTTCATAAGGGTGAGTGGTTTATAGCAAAACTTGATTGTGTGACGAAGAAAGCGATTTTATCGCCACGTTAACCATGCTACCCCTTGGCTGAACCAGTATTCATATCAACACGAAATAATTATGAAAATTTCTTGGGGTAGGGTACAACCCTCTCTCTCTCCTAGATTCCCGCTCAGGAAAGCAACTATTACTTCTTAGAAGAAAGATCTTGTAACGCAACTACTCGCAGAGAACTCCTCAGTTCAACTGGCACATCGTGTGCGTGTGGCTTTTGTTTTTATATTGGGTTGGCTCAACATGTTAACGTAAAAAGTTCGGGGGTTTCTGATTATCAATTAATGTTCTAAGAAACTGATGCTTCAGTGAACTTTAGAGCCACTACGGGAACGGTCATTGGCAACAACCGAGGAGGGTAAACGATCATGGCGAGAGGGGAGAATTATAAACTGCAAAAGACGGGGCAAAGGGTGTCTAGTGCCTGTGTGCAGCACAGTTTGAGGAAGTCGGATGTCGGATTTCTACAGAACTTCCTTTGTAAATCTAACCCTAAGTACGTCGTCACTGAGTTGACATTTTCACCAATTAAACCTGAAACTGTACAAAAATAATACCATGTTGTGTACATGTAATGCCACATCTTTTGCAACATAGATGGAATATAGATAACGTTAAACCCCCTTCTTCTGTAACTTTTTTGTATTTGGAAATGAACCAAGGCTTGCAAAGTATCGAATTCCCAAAGTGAACACTTTCCGTAGGGAATGAAATCAGAAAGGAATGGGATATTGTCAGAAAAGGAACCTTTGCGCATGCGTAGGGAAATTAATCGTCAAAAAGTGACTCATCTGAGGGACCAGTTGGCTCTGGTATGGCCGGGAAGGCTTCCTCTCACTGGGAACTGAAGCCAGGGCAGTGCCGGCCTGATACGTCGAGTTGATGTTGTACATCGTCCGAATATCTTGAATGACACCGTGGAGTAAAACTGTCAATGATTTCTACTGAGCCGATGACTAGACTTCATCAGAATATATGTACCGCAAGATTTGTTCGTTCACTAGCATGTCAACTCGTTTACCGCTGCTATAAAAACTACAATCTGCTTGGTGACTGAAAACTCTTGAGCTAATTTCTTCCCTTTTTTGAACCAGCTTAATTGTAAAAAATATTTTCCGTGACTAAAATATGTCTTATAACTGTCCAGTGTCGTTGTCAATCTTGCTGTGGTGGTCAACAGTACAATAATGTGTAGATACAATTGTATATTGTAGGGCGCATTTTTGGTGAAACATACCATCACTGTATAGCTATGATATTCCATTGACACAACTTGCTTTCTTGGGTCAATTTGGCCAAGCTGAGTCACACGCTAAAATTTTAACCACAGTATTACAACTTGCAACGCTGATCCAAACTGTCTTCAGAGGTTGTCGTCACAATTTGGACCTCCATAACGCATAATCAGAATTCTGGAGGCATTTTGAAGGCAGCTATGTATATGCATTCCCCGAAGTTTTATCTTCACTTCATGTGATCCACATTCTCAGCGGGGTGGGGCATTAGAATAAACAACGCAAACCGTGCCAACAGTTTCTATTTTAGTATGTAAAATTCTCGGTTGTGTGCTCATATTAATATCATTGCACACTTTAATAATAAAATAATTCCAAAATCCAAACTAATTACACTTAGAAAATACCCGTATGCCAAGAAATATTACAGCTGCATTTCGCCTCTTTTGAAAAACGGAAAACGAATTAGGATTTTTACTCTCGTCTCGTCGTATTCCTTACCGTGATAGGACTCTATTAAAGTTACCAACAAGGATATGGAAAACTAAAAAAAAAACACTTCAGAGTTTATTGGGTGTTGGCCAACCCTGAAGCTACATTGAAAATGGCTGATGTCGCACTCGGGCGTCGATTAGGCACGCCCCCGTGATGAGACTATTCATCGTTCTATTTGGGAGCACCTCCACCCCAATCAGAGCTGTTCGCAGAGGCTGAATGGCGAGTTGCTCTCAAAGTGATGATCAACATGGCAGTGTTGCATATCATTTTTTTGTAGAACCACTCATGCAGATACCAAAATATTTACCGAAACTATCGCCTTCAACAAGGAACTAACTCATGCTGAAAGCTGACTATAATGCCATGGTTGAGGATGGCGGATATTGTTCTGCGTGTGCTTACGGTCCCGTTTAGAGACTGCAAAGTCAGTTTTCTTAAGTTCGGCTGTAACAACATCATCTCTTGTGACTATGATTGCTGCACTACGATAACGCTTGTGCTCTCATAACAATTTACAGAAAAGCTGCATCTGTTTATGTCACGTGATTTAAATATTGGGTCACAAACTGTTGTTTTCGTGTTGTGACCCTCTGAAAATTAGTTCATTAAGAAAAACTATTTGTGTTCAAAGGTTTATCTGCTATGCCAACTATTTGTTCAAACAGCTTGTTCCGTGACTTTCCAGCTTTGGTGTGATACAAATGAACGTTTTGCCACCTTAACTAATATTTTAAGGTCACTGACACTCTGAGAAAGCGTAAGAATATACGTGGGATTCCAATGCACTACTTTTCTTCCATAATGGCGGCGTTACTTTCTGAAATTTGTTTTCGTGGTCATTTTTGATCTGACAACGCCTAGGGACGGGTATAGGTCCCCAATATACCTATCCGAAAGGAGAGACCAAAGCTTGTAAGTATAGGACCATCCAGTAGTGTGAAACTTTGAAATTGATTGTCGGAGAAATGAATCGGGGTTGTCAGTCGCGTTTTTTGGCTCTTATCCATGGGCACCTGCAAGCGTTTCCTTTTTAACCTAAATACGAATGTTTGCAAAGATCATACTAGCTTACCTTTCATGATTTTTCTGCGCTTTCGTGTTGCCATATATATTTGTCATTTCTGTGCACCCTTGCTTTTTATCATGTCAATCTCTTTTTGCAAATGAAAAGCACCATTGGCTGTCTGACCTGCGTTCTGTCGCGTCGTCTCGTCCCGGGGTGAGAAACAAACAAGTACCTCATGTTTCTACCTTTTTACTTATCCAGTGAATTCCTTGTGTGTATATGACAGAATATACACTATTCTGTTGAAAATTTTAACAAAACACGCACCTTCCTGTATTGTTGGAGTTAAGAAATTAGAGTAAAAGCACGACTGTGGTACTTCATTTTGACCATTTACGTGTATATACACTGAAGTGGTACTACCCATTTTCCTCAGTCATGTGGTATCTAAAAACCACAATTAGGAATTTGTTAAACATTCATCACGAATGTTTCTCATCTCAAGTTTATTGATAAGCTTTCCCACTGCGCTTGATTGTTTCAGTTGTCAAGCCATTACTTGAAGTTGATGAAACTGAAAGTAGCTGTACCATTAAGAATTGTTTCTGGTAAAACCCACTGGTTCTTATTAATTGTTTGTAAATTAATAAGTGGTATCAGCATAATCTATCAGTTTGTGAAAAATTAAAAGCAAGTCGAAAATAAACTAAAAAAAAATAGAATACACATTTTAGACTTCAGTACAAAATAGTTTCCACCTATCTTAAAAACCTAACTGTTGCAAACTGAACCTATAAATAATAAGTAGAAGCCCCTTGTCAACCCTATAGCCTGTGTCTTACTGGGACTAACAACAAGTTACGAGGGAGCGAATATCTGGAAGAGGATTTCCAAAATGTGTTCAAATCCTTGACAGTGATTTTCATTCTGTTCACCAGTTGCTGTTGTGATGCTGCAATTCATGACTTTCAAGTATATTGCAAAGATAGTTTGAACATTTTCCTTGCAAAACAGGGTCCCCCTGATAACTTTCATTTATTTTTTTAACATGCATCGGAATACTCAAGAAATGTACGACAACTTTGTGAGGTATTTTACAACCAGTGTTAAACTAAATTGTGACTGCGGTGTCAGTCGTGTGATCGTTGTAGTTGCCAAAAATCCTGAGTTTTGTCATAGAAGTGTCACGTGGCATTTGCACAACATGGATGGTTAACTGTTCCTTGAACTTTGTGAAGTAAGAAGACAGTGCCATTCCAGGACAGTATACTTTTCGCAATAGTGTCTCTAACTTTCCCTAGCCTTTTGCAGACCAAAGCAATATAAGCTAGGTTCAATGGGACCTTTTGTGATTTGAAGTTAAGCAAACCACTTCGTAATGCGGTTTTGAAATATTAAGCACTTTTTCATACAATCTAAGATTGTAGGCTAATGCTGCAACTGTTTCAGGCCAGGCAGTAGTGGCGATGGAGTCCCAGTTGGTTTATCCATGTGATTTGTGCCAGAAGTACTTCTCGTCCACCCTGTACAGAGACAAGCATCGCCAGCGGCACTTTGACAACAACATGCAGTTGGCAAAGGTAGGGAGACATGAGTGCACTTGACTGATTGCGTAGGACTGATTGCTGTTACTGTCCTCTGGGGACAAGTTATTGCAAAATGCTAACATAAGTCCTTCTTCACTGTAAGGATTCAAAAAGTTAAAAGTGGTCCTTTTTGTCACCCCTTGCAAAGGAGAGTCTACATCTCAGAGACCCCTTGCAAAGGAGAGTCTACATCTCAGAGATACCTTGCAAAGGAGAGTCTACATCTCAGAGACCCCTTGCAAAGGAGAGTCTACATCTCAGAGACCCCTTGCAAAGGAGAGTCTACATCTCAGAGACCCCTTGCAAAGGAGAGTCTACATCTCAGAGACTATCTTGCATATAATGGGTAGGTAGTCAGGGCTATCAACTGTTACAATTTAGACATATTTTACCTAGACGTAGAGCAGAAAGGTCGTTGCGTGTGGGCTTTAAAAATGTTATGGATTTTGAACATTTAATTCTTTTTAAACAATGTTTTTGAAGCAAGATGAATGTTCAGGCAGAAATAAATAGTGTAAACAGCCGAGAGTTCATGTTTGACCAATGATATATATCGAAAGTACTGGCATATTGGGCTTCCCCTTTTGTGATGTGCTAAGTGTAATGATTGACTAATCAAAAACACACTGACTTAGCTTGGCATTGTGGGATACTATCTTGGAAATCATCAAAATGTCGAACACAGATTTTCGGAGATGATTACATTTAGGAAACTGGGAAAGAAATTCACCATGTTGTTGAGAAATCATGGAGATTTGCTGAAACCTGTCAACTGGTGGAAATGAATCAACTATGCCAACAGCAATACAGCAAAGAGACGAGCTGAGATTTTAATGAAGCATTTTTAGTTGAATATGATGGATTTTTGTTGGCTTTGTGGTGTATTATGCTATCTTTTGGAAACAGTACAAGTTTTTTCTCTCAATGTATGGTCTTTTAGCTTGAAGTTTACAAAGGGGTTGGCATCCCTGGGTAAGGGAGTACGGTTTTACATTCAAAATCAAGACTTAATGCATTACATAAGAAACCTGTAAAATGCGTACTCAAGACAATACCAAATGATGGAAAATCCCACGCAAATCAATATGACTTTCCATGCAGCAGAGGTCATCGGCCCAATGAATCCAGAGCCCTCACTCACCTGAGGGGAAAGGTGCCTGTACCTTCTAAAAAGAGAATTTTCATGACATTTTTACCAAGATGAGAATTTTCGCGTCGTTTTATACTTAGAGGGGATTTTTTGTGTTGTTTAGTTTAGTGCACTAACATTACTTTTTATGCTTTCTCCAATAAGCATGTATCAACTTTAAGTTGAACAATAAAAAGTAAGTCACTGTTACATCTATCAGTTTTTGTACAGTAAGCGAGTGAAGACCACCTGTTGTCACATGGCTGATTCATTTGCCTTCGGCGGCCATTACTGTTGTGACACTGCTTAGCTTATGCAGGCAATACCACGACTATGGTTCATTTTCGCAGAATCACAGAACAATAGAGTTGTTAGTAAACATCCATCAAGGAAAATTACTTTCAAAACTAGCTATGATATATGCCAACATTACTAAGACCTTAAGGAAAAAGTGAGTTGAGCAATGTTTGTAAGGAACAGACCCCCACCTTGTGCCACAGAACCCACTTTACTGGCACAATAATGAAGGGTTTTAGCTAAACATTATTTTAAATTTCTCATAACAGGGGATAGTGTTGCGCATCCTCTAATTTGACCATTCAGTCCTTCTTCCACCGTAGTGAATAGACAAGAAGAGCAATGCTTAACTGAACTTAGCTGAAGTGTTGTTGACCTCAGTGCCAGTGAATATTCCTGGTGAACTATCTGTTCAAACATGGTCTGCTTGAGACTGCTTCTGAGAGGAGTGCACAGCAAGTTAATCAGTCAAAAGACACTTTCCTGTGTATGTTTCTATGCTCCGTCGCATGGGTTTTTGTAATTCTCTTGTAGAACTTGTTTGTGTTCCATTTTAAGTCGCAGACAAACAGGAGTTGTCTTTTAGTTTTGTGTTTTCAATACGCAAGAGTTAAATAATGAAAAACTGGTTCTAGCACTCCTGTATGTGGTACTTGCTTTATATGGAAACAAATTTGTGACATTTCTGATATCTCATGGCCTCGTGATTAAAGTCATTAGATTTGAATACAATATTTTAAGGTAGTCTGAGGTTAAAACCACGAAGGGAATTTTTTGACCTGATAACGGAAATTTTGCGTGATTTTTAAATATTTTTGAGAGGGGGAATGGGGCTGATATTCATCCCCAATTTCGAGTGATCAAAGGCTCTGGAATCTGACGGTGGCTGATTTGCAGATGTAATTCATGTCATCCCTGTTTCCTCATCAAGTTAGGTGTTCAGAATGGGGAACAGCAAAATGTTTCACAAAATTGTAAAGAGGACCACGCCCTGTGTTTTGGCCATAAGTGTTAGCAGATATATTTAGGTCACATCAAGGCTATTAGGTGTACAAAAAATTATGAGATCCACAAATTTTGAGAAATGTAACTTGGCGATGACTATACATTTTACATCTTTAGGACACTCAATTAAAGAAAATTGATACGACAATCAAAATTTAAAAATTTAAGTATGTTTGTCAATGTTTGAGCATAGTATCTAAAAACTTAGCATGCTCAAAACAGAACACAGCATTCTCTGTCAAGTCACTTTTTTAATCTGATTCACCCCGAGGGCCAGATGTGTGAGTTTTTAAGCTTTTTGGGGGAAAGAATATTTATGGATGGTATCTGGAGTGCCGATGGAGAGATTTCATTGAAACTTGACATGGAGGTATGTGATGGCTATGTGCCAGGACCAGTTGATATTTGGGCGCATTCCACATCTACAGCATCCCCTAGGGGGTTTTTCAGCCATACTTTTGGAGGGTAAGAGCAGTTCCGGATGATGTCTAGAGAACAAGTTGGCGGATTTTAATGAAACTTGATACAGAGGTTTTGATAACAATGCACGGGCACCTGTAAATTCATGAAAGTCCAGGTCTATACTGTGATGAGTTAGGTCTTGGGATAAATAAATTGAACTGGGACCAAAAGTCCAAATGTCTTAACTTGCTTATTGCTGATCTCCCAATACTTTCCAATTCATTGCGTAGGCTTTCAAACTCGACGCCATTAAGGCAAACTCATCATGACAAAATTCAAACTCATCCCAGTGACAAGTCAAAACATGTGAACTCTGGAATCTATTCCATTCCCATACTAGAAGTCATGTGATAGACAAGCTGGTATGCCCTGCTGTGTTGGGACCTCCAACTTGTGAGAAGAGTGCCATCTTGTGCTTAGAACAAACTTCTTCAGCGCCATGGTTTGCACTCATACACATGCCTGGTAAAAAGTTATGACTTTTTTAAATCAGAATTCATGTTATGTAAATTATGAAGCAAGGTGCGCAAAATGGAAGAGAAATAATTGTAAACTAAAACCATTATCTGAACTTGGAGGTGGGATGGAGCAGGCCTGGGATGGAGTTGGGTTGGAGTGGGGAGAGAACTACAACTTGTACAGTAAATGGGTCATCTATTGGACAAAGTCAGCGGTGTTAACATTATTCAAGACTGGCAAATGTAAAATATAGGTAACCCACCTTTCTTTTAGATAAACTTGTGAAAAAAATGTGGACGTGGCTCTGCTCTCGTGAACTCTCGAGTGTGTTTCTTTGCTAACGATTCTCAACTCCATCACTGACAACCTGTTCTATTGGATTCAGGTCTTGTTGCATCATTCAAATGGCTACACAAGGGTCAAAACCTTGGCATCCACTGTAAAATATGTAGCACATGTCTATGTTTATCCTTTTATTTCTTGAAAATTGGTTAAGTTCTGACAAAATGATCAACTAGCAATGATGTTAGCAATGATGTTATTAGTTATGGTAATAATTCAACACTTAGGAAAGTGCATCCTTAGACATTGCATTGGATGTTCTGGAAATATTTGGAATTGCTACTTGGCATTACTGGTGTATAAATATGACAAGCTTTAGGATCTGGTAAGTCATGACCTTATAACCTTAAAGTCCTTGTTGCAAACTGCCCATGTGGTTCCAATATCCGAAAATACTTACTACATAAATTCTTATTTTCGACACCCTTTCTTTATATTCTTTTCGCCTTTCTTGCCAAAAGCGATTTTGTAACGGTATTTGACCCTTCTCTCTGAGCGTATGATTACCGGTTGTCATCGGTTATTTCCGTACCCACATTTCCGGCTCATCAGTTCAGGAACTTGTCCTGAACGCCGCCATTTTTTCCTTGTAACTGAATGTGCTATGGCTTGCTCGAA